>JAHXJK010000135.1:0-193633 GCA_019395245.1 Botrytis pseudocinerea | reverse complement strand
CTGGGTGGAAAAGAAGTTGGAGATGTGATGTGATGAAGCTGAAGCTCTTTCGATACCGCCGCTTTTACTGCTAGTCAGCCTTGGTTTTCTCTCAAGGCTGAGTATTCACTACTGTGTTCCTACGATCGCTTAATGGACGCAAAAGAAAACTACGTCAGTCTTGTTAAAATCTTCTTAAAGTGGATTGCTTTCTTTTTGCCTTGTTGGATGTTTCGCTGGTCCAATACCATCACGCCTTATTGTTGCGCCTGATACCCGTCTGAAAATTCCGCATGCTCTTCATCAATAAGCTACAAAATGCTTGGAGTGCGATGTTCTTCGATTGATCCGAACGATTCGAGCATTGGCTAACAACTCAATCATTCAAAGCGTCATTTTGTTTGGTAGCCTTGTATGAAGCCTCGAAGGACCCCCTTCAGCCTTGTTGGCGAGGCTGTCAAAAATCTACAGAGCACACACTTGGGATCAAGAACAGAACACGGTCCATGTTCCTACCAGGTAGGTCGACGGGTAGATATGGAGTGTGAAAGAGAGATTTGCAAACCGTATTTACTAACTAGACTTTGGCAAGCAAGAAGTCAATTGCCGAACTACGAAGTGCCATGGATGTATGTGTGGATGTATGTATGTATGGATGTATGTATGTACCTTTTATATTGGGTGCTTCCAATGCTCTGTCTAGCATCCCCCCGTGATGATCATGATGATACAACTCAAATAGTCTGCCTCCACGGCAGTGGCCCGCGGAGCGCCAGCGGAGCGCCATGCAATCATTACTCACGACCTACTTGTATAAGTATGATGCAGACGTTTGCGGTAGGTCAGGTGGTTTGTAATATGTTCCAGATATTCTCAATACAACTGTTTCATTCCTGCCTCCATATCATTATCCGTTTTAATGGAATAGCAGCTAGCAATGACGCTCCGCTGGCCCTCTGGGAGCCACTGCCGTGGGGGCTTTACTCGCTCTGCTCGATTGGTGATGACCGTATGAATGAGCGGTCGACCAATCTGTATGCATAATCCCGCTCCACTCGACAAATCGGAACAATATAAATTAATCAGAGAGGTTGGATAAAGGGATGCCTCGCTGGCTAACGGATCAGGTCATTCTCCATACCACAGCAAAGTGAAGTTCTCGACGATTTCAATTGGATGCTATCAATTGCTTGTGTTTAGCCGCCCTATAGCTCCATGGAAGTTTTTGCACAAAAATGTTTTGAAACATGTAAAAATGTGTTCATGCCACCACTAACCTTATATCGTAGAACTATAGAACTTTCCAACCAAAAAGAGAAAAAAGGTTGGAGTTTCATAATTCCGATCGAAAAGATCCAAAGCTAAACCTTCGATTAAGGAACTTCCCCTTTAGAAAAGATGGAACGGATGAACCTATCAAATCAAGCCATTGTCCTCTTTGAGGCTTTGATGCTTTGCTCCTCCCAGCCAGTCTACACAGTCCTTTTCAAACTAGATACGGATTGAGCTAGATTGCCCCTGAAGATGTCGTTATGTGGCTAAAGTGACATGGTTCACTGGTCGTTATATCCACCAGATCTTGGGAGAAATGTTGAGTTATGCACCAATGAGGTAAAGTAGAGGGGGTCCCCTGTGGGAGTGTTCACAGATGTGGTATGTACGAAGGGAGTTCTGAGAGACTGCGAAATTCGGTGTCTGTGAGAGTGAGGCATGAGAATGAATCCTGCCATCTTCTCAAATTCATATCGTATCATATCCATGGGCGAGGAGGGAGAGGAGGAGGGAGAGGAGGAGGGAGAGAAGTAGGGAGGTGGGTGGGTAGGTAGGTATCTCGCCTCGATATCAAGTTCTCGACTCCACCAAATCTACCACCCAGGTATTCACATAACTGTTATCAATCCTGCATTCCTACGTCCTCAAGAGAGTGTCGAGAATGTCGAGAATGTCGACAATATCGAGAACGTCCTTCCCTTCACCCCCCTCTCCCCTCCATTTGCGTTTGAGTCTCTTTAAACTCTCTTTCCCCCCTTCCCTCCCACTTAGCGACAAAGGAAAATAATTCTCCGAGGCGATCGACTCTGGTACGTTGGTACTTTACATGAACATATCAAACGAAAGGAACAGAGGATTCTCACACAACCACCAACCACTCCTTAACTTTGGCCATGCAGAGTCGTATGAATCATTAAGATAGACATGACTTATGTGATTCAAGTCAAAATTACTTTTTACATCTGTTTCTTTTGGACCCCTTGAAATTACACAAAAAAGAACTCCACAATTCATACTGGGTACAGCAAACCCACCGGTCCCTCTTCGATATTGTACACGAGCCTCTTCCTGCATTGATTGATTGATTGCTCTTACACATATCCAGTTCATCTCCCACAAAATACAAAGCGGCCGCATTTGGATTCAACATACATACTCACTACCTTCCACCTCACCTACCTACCTACTTACTTACTTAATATACCTTCTTGTCATCTTTGATGGCACTGGACAAAGTACCTTCCTATTAAAACTACCTCAACCAGTCCAGTCATTACTACCCACCTTGCGTCTCGAGAAGCCTCCTTCCTCGATACACATTCTTCTCTTATATTAATGAAAAGATGTCGGAGCACGAACATCAAAAACATCTTTCCGATTCTGAAGAAGATTCCATAATGGAAGAGAGAGAGGAGAAAAAGGGAAAAGAGGAGAAAGAGGAGAGAGAGGAGAGAGAGGAGAGAGAGGAGAGAGAGGAGAGAGAGGAGAGAGAAGAGAGAGAAGAGAAAGACGAGAAAGACGAGATAGAGGAGAAAGAGGAGAAAGAGAAAGACAAAAAAGACGAGGAAGAGAGAGAGGAAAGAGAGGATACAGTTGATCAGAGTTCTGATCATGAGAGTGTTCGTTTATATTCTTTATTTACTTTCAATCCCCTATTTGGCCTGTCCTCCTCCAGTGTTGCACAACAGCTCTACCTGCTTGAGAATGTAACCAACCAATTTACTAACTCGAATCTTTCTTGCAGGACACCTTCGAGGATGCCAATGATGTTGAAGACATTGCAGACACTCTTACCTCCCCAGTTGAAAGGACCAGATCTTTAACGAAACGAAGATCATCATCCATTAGGAGCAATACACAAGACCCCAGTACCGATATCCCATCAGTCCCAACAGTACCACTTCCAGAAACGAATGGCGAAACGAATGACGAACAAATAGAATCCGATAATCCACTACCTAAATCTCCCCTTTTAACATCTCATCGCATGTCCGCTACATCCCTACATAATGTGAATCTCGAAGACGGCGATGATTTTGGATCACCTCCACCACCTCCTCCCGTTTCGAAAGGTAGTTAGGCCCGCCGAATATTTAAATAACAAGGAAGAGCAATACTGATACACAAGATTTTAGTAGCACCAGAAGATCAACCACCCGAATTACCTCCAAAGCCCAATACAATAATTCCAATGCAGGGCCTCTCTGGAGCCCTTCCAGATGTGCCATTCTCACCGCCCCCTCCTCCTCCTCCCCCCGCTCCTCCCGCTCCTGCAAACCTCGCTGCGCCAGCACCTGTCACCAGAAAATTAACCAGCCCATTCTCATGGCTGTCGAGAAATACCTCGGCTCCAAAAGAGAACGTCAAGTCACCGCCATTACCTTCATCTCACGCAACCGAGCGTAGACATACCGCTTCTTCGATAGCGACCATTAGCAGCAATCCTGAAATGATGGTAAACAAATTGGAGGAGGGTAATGATACAGATGCCGCGAATGGAGTTAGACGACCTGGGAGGAATAGTTTACGGGACAGGTTTAAGCTCGTGAGAATGCGAGAAGAGGCTGGAATAACAGAATTGCCTGAAGAAAAGGATGAAGCAGGAAATACAGCATTTGGGGGTCTCATTAGGCAGAGCACAAGTCTCGGTTTGGGATTTACCGCCTCAAATGACGACAAAGACCCTTCTCCCGTATCTCCTGGTCCGCCTACGAGTCCCAACCCAATTAGTGTCAACCCCGCATTAGCCCCCGGTACGGCATCTGGAGTTTCTGCAGGCCCTTCTGCGTTGGGTGAATCAGAAGCACCAGTCGATTGGGATTTGTGGCAAAATGTCGTCTGGGAAGGGCCAGCTGCAGTAGCAAGAACAAGTGCAGAAGAGCTAAATCACGCTATTGCAACTGGTATACCACATGCTATCAGAGGCGTGGTATGGCAAGTATTGGCGGAGAGTAAGAATGAAGAGCTCGAGGTTGTCTATCGGAATTTGGTCAATCGAGGCACAGACAAGGACAAGGACAGGATGAGTACATCTAGTGGGACACAAAGCAATGGATCAATCAAGGACATTGTGGTTTCATCAGCATCATCAATACATTCCGAGAAATCTACACCCGCCACGACAATCACTAATGGAATGAGATCTCCTTCTCCCCCTAGTGAAAAGGATGTAGCCCAGTCTTTGGCTGAAAAGAAAAAGAAAGCTAAGGAGGATGCGGCGGCATTGACAAAACTCGAGAGAGCCATAAAGCGGGACTTGGGTGCTCGAACAAGTTATTCGAAATTCGCTGCAAGTGCTGGGCTACAAGATGGATTATTCGGTTTATGCAAAGCATATGCTCTTTATGATGAAGGTGTTGGTTATGCACAAGGCATGAATTTCTTAGTTATGCCTTTGCTTTTCAACGTAAGATTCAAAATCCCGCGTTTCCAAATATTCTCTAACCTTTAACAGATGCCCGAAGAAGAAGCATTCTGTCTATTAGTACGACTCATGAATCAGTATCACCTTCGAGATCTTTTTATTCAGGATATGCCAGGTCTACATAAACATCTTTATCAGTTTGAGAGATTATTAGAAGATTTTGAACCAGCATTATATTGTCATCTCCATCGACGTCAAGTCACACCTCACTTATATGCTACACAATGGTTCCTAACTCTTTTCGCCTATCGATTTCCATTACAGCTTGTGCTTCGAATTTATGATCTCATTTTAAGCGAGGGTCTTGAGGCTATTCTCAAATTTGGAATTGTACTCATGCAAAAGAATGCAGCTCATCTACTCACCCTCCATGATATGGCTGCATTAACTACATTCCTGAAAGATCGACTTTTCGATGTTTACATTGATGCTTCACCTTCAGCAGGATCAATTCTAGAATCTGGTTTCTTTGGAAATTCAGGAGCGACTATCGATAAGGAAGTTTATCGAGCAGATCATATGATTCAAGATGCTTGTGCCGTCAAAATTACACCCAAAATGCTGGAAACTTACGCATTAGAATGGGAGGAAAAGACCAAGATAGAAAAGGATCATGAAGCAGAATTAGAACACTTGAAATCAACAAATGTCGCCCTGACACATAAAGTTCGACGTTTGGAAGAAAGAGTCGAATCTCACGATACGGAGCACGCAGCTTTGGCAACTGAACTTGTTCGGACTAAGGTCGAAAATCAAGAGATTCATGAAGAAACAGAAGTTCTTAAAGAACAAGTTAAAGAACTGAAAAAAGTAATTGATAAGCTACCGGAAGAAATTGAAGCGAAATTACAGAGTGAGATGGATAGATTGATGAAGAGAAATCAAGAAGTCCATGAAGAAAATCAAAAATTGGAGGATGAAATGAATGAAATGGAACAAAACTTGGTGGAAACAAAAATGAAATATGCTGAGGTATGTTATTCCCCTTTATGATAATTGATGAATGATAAAGTACTAATAAGGAAATAGATGAATGCGGCCCATGAAGCTCTAACTCGTAAATGGACGGATTTGAGAAAAGCTTTGGGTGATTAATATCGTTACTTTGAGATATCCTAAATTATTAAATACGACTTGTACAGTTCTTCTCAATTGATACCGATGCCTTTGAAGTTTTGGGGGGTTAGGGGAGAGAGGTGTAAATGCCTATATTGGGGAATGAAGGAACAATGCTCTCGTTTGGAAGCTTGCTGGATTTCTTGCTAGGTGAAGAGGGGGTGATTGGGAATCAATCAGATTATTCAGGTACAGCTGCATTGGTACGCAAATGGTATAGGAATTGGCGTGGGTTGTAAAAGTACCGGAGAAATACTTTGGGTGCCTGCTTGTCTTGTTTCTCTCTCTTTTTTTTTTAGTCGTTTTAGCGAGTTGTGATGTTGGTAGGAAAGAAATTAAGAAATTATGGACAGGTGGGGGGGATGGAGAGAGGAAGGGAAGGGGTGAGAGGGGGAGGGGAAGAGGGGAAGAAATAAAAATTAAGAATAAATGATCAATAATTGATGATATCCCTCCCTATTTTTGTGTTTTTGTTCTTTTTGGAGTTTGGGGTTTGGACTTTGGGCTTTGATTTGATTTAATTTTTGTGGGATTGAGGTGGAGTGGGGTGAGGTGAGGTGAAGTAAAATGAAGTAATACAAAATGAAGGCCTTTTTGACTCGACTAGACTAGGCTACAATAGACTGGACTAGACTGAAATGTCTGGGCGGGCGAGCAAGCGAACGCGTGAGTTCTCGCCTGGTTTAATTTTTGGCTGGGACTTGTGATGACGGTTCATAGGCTGGGTGAATTGGTGGGTTGGGATATGAGATGGAGGATGAGGGATGAGTGTCTGGATATAAACTTTTGATTTTGATTTTTTGTGGTTGGGTGGTTTGTCTTTGGGGAGACTTGGGGATGTGGAGATGTGGAGATTTGGAGATTTGGAGATTTGGAGATAGGATAGGAGGATTGGGGATTTGAAGGGGTTGAAGAGGATGTGAGTGATTATTGGGTATGGAGGTATGGAGGTATGGAGATTTGGAATAGGGGTGAAGAGGTTATGAAGAGGGATGAAGAGGTTGTGGGTCTTGAGAGGGAAGAGGGAAGGGAAGGGAAGTGAAGGGAATAGTAGAAGATGTATAAGAAAGATGTATGAGGAAGATAGTATAATGATTTGTTGAGAATTTGAAATTCGAGTTTTAGATATAGTATCATCGATTATTCCATATATATAAATAGTCATTTTGATAAACTTGATTTGATTTGATTTGACTTGACTTGACTTGATTAAAATTTTCATTAGATTTAATCTAGTACTTTCCCATCCTCTTCTTCTCCTCTCCTCTCCTCTCCTCTTCTCTTCTTGATATTATCTACCAATTATCTACTAGACTATTTTTATTTATCTACTACTATAATTTTCTCCCTATTCTACTATTCTTACTATCTTTTTTAACTCTTCCCTTATCTTCTCTTGTAGTGATATTTATATCCATACAATTCTTTAAAGTCATATATTTAAATGAACTTCGAATATAACTACACTCGAATCTGTATTTAGATAACATTTAACTATACAAAAGCATATCTACAAATACTCCTAAACAAATCAATATCAACATCAACATCAACATCAACAAACCAAGCAAAGCAAAACAAAACAAAACAAAACAAAAATTCCATCCCCCCAAATAAGAAATTAACAAATCCATCTATCTATCCACTCATCAACAATAAGCAAAAGAATCCACCAATCCACCAATCCCCATATCTTCTTCGTGATTTTCTCTACCAAGACCCAAAGGGAATATAAAGAGAAAGCTAGAAAGGGAAGAGGAAAAGGTAAAAACCACCGTAAAGATTATATAATTATAATGATATCAGATAACATATACATAGTTACATGATGGATAGATAAATAAATAAACAATGCGCAAGTTCAATACTTACATTTCTTTCATTCGGTGATGTTCATGTCGTGGAAGTCTTCGGATTTCTCAATAATGCTAGAAGTGATATATTCTATCCTCTATGCATCTATTTTGAGAAAGCTCAGCTCCAACTATCTATACTAAACCCAAAGATGTTTTCTTGGGGTCAGGTAGAAACTATGATGAAATTAATTTGATCTTCATTGGGTAAATACCATACATAATACTCTACTCAATAATCGATAGAACGTACCAGATATTTCTAGCTGTATAGATAACAAAAGCATAGGGTATAATCATCCTCTTCTTTCTCTCTCTATTTCTCCTCTCATAAATCTAAACAGTCATTCAAACAAACCCCCATTCCCTCCTAACCCCTTCCCACTCCCCAGCCCCTACAATCTCTACTTCTCTCCCCCTTCCTGCTCCCTTCCCTTCTAGATCCTTCCACCTCAAATCTACCTTCGCAGCAACATTTCTCTCCCCATCCTTCTTCAACCCCTTCCTCCCGGTCCCCACACCTCTTCCTACATTCCCCTCCCTCTCCCCCAAAATTCTTCCTTTCTTAACAACCTCCTCCTTCCAAGTCCTCCAATCCTCATACTCTTCCCTCTGTCTCGCAACCCAGTATCCTGGTGTACTCTTTGCCGGCCTCCACTTGCCCCTATCCGCTTTTATGGCACCCAAATCATAAATTCTCGAGTTTTCTCCTGTAGCCAACGTCAAGAGTTCGCTTAACACATCTTGACCTTCTGCTATTACCAATGCTTTTCTCTGTTCCTCAACAGATTTAGATTTAATCAACGGTTCATCCAACCAAGACATGTTTTCGCGCTCCGAAAGTTTAACCCGTCGGTTATCTTCTCTGAGATAACGAACTGCAGCTTGAAGACTAGCAATTTCAGTCTTGAGCGCATCCATCTCTCTGGCAGTAGCAACGGCCCGTTCTTGGCCTGCTTTAGAGCCTGATACGACTTCACCCAATGCTTTACTCTCATCCGCAATCTTCTTCCACTTCTCGCGATCGGCTTCCATAGTTGACAATTCTTTGTTTTGAAGTTCGATTGCTTCAGCAAGTTCTGCTTCACGATTCTTGGCAACTTCGATTTTGCGCTCAAGTTCATTAATACGTTCATTTTTCTTGGTGGCATCTCTCATGCGACTTTCTAGAAGTTCGATTTTAACCGATGATTCTTCCAGAGTTTGATCACGTAAAGCAATAAGACGGAGACGTTCACGATTGTCTTCTTTGAGACGACGGAGTTCTTCTTGGGTGTCAACGGTTACGGTCTTGGAAGATTTCAGTTCTTGAGATCGGAGAATCCAAGGAGCTGTTGCAAGCTCGAATTCTAGGGTTTTGTCGAGATCGGATGTCAAAGTTGAGAGATTGATTAGTTGATTATTGAGAAGCCTGAGCTTGTTCGAGTAGGTAGAAAATAAGTCGGATTCATCAGTTGAAAGTATGTTTGAAGTGGTCTGGTAGATAGTACTTTGAACTTCTACATATGTGTATGGCTCGGCTCTACCTTCTTCGTGTAATACCGTGAACAGGTCATTTCCTACATGGCGTGTGTAGTCTGCGAGTTGTTGAGTTGCCAATTCACATTGCTCAAATGATTCAATGGTGTCAGGCATAAGTGATAATGATCGGGCTTTCATATCTTCAATCTCCCTGACTGCTTTTCCAACAATGACCTTTGCACTGCGTGTCTGGGTAATGACTGCCTCAGTCTTCTTGGAGAAATGTTCGAAGAGCTCATCATCTTCCTCTTGACTGGGTATGATGGTTTGGACCATTGTTCTCGCAGATGAAATTGCAGCAGCAGCATTTTCCAGCTGGCTCTGCATGACAAGAGTACGCATGTGAACCTCATCAGCATAATTAGCAAGACTATCCCCAAGATGAACCTCTGCAAGGTGAGACATAAGAGCAATAGTGCGTTGCAATTCGCTAGCACATTGCTTTTCCTTCAATTCGTCTCTTCTCAAACCATCTATCCATCCATTAAGAGCTCTTTCAACAGGTTCAAGTTCATATAATGCGCCTTCGTATTTGCCAAATTCCTCTATTGAGCAGTGACTGATGGCATTGAAAAATCGGTTACACATGGCACCAACCCATACGAGTTTATCAAGAACATCACATCCAGCAAAGATGTCGTCTTCATGGCCAATAGGTGGTTGTCCGTTTACCCTCTCTTTAACAAATCCGTGTAAAAGATTTGCTTTGAAAGCTACACGTCGGAATCTTAACAATGCCAGAACTGAATCTCTTTCTGTATTGAACTGATCCGGTAAAAACAGTTGGACGATCGACAGATGTTCCGATGCTTCTTGGGCGTCTAAGCGACGTAATTCTAAGTCGATTGTTTTGACTTGTGTTTTGGCAGCAGAAACTTGTAGCTTCATATTCAAGTCTTGCATTGCACGTGTTCGGCTGTTCAATTGTTCCGATTCTGTTTCTGTGACGGCATGTGATGCTCTTATATCTTCCAAGTCGCTTTGTAGACTAGTGACTAGCTCACGGAATCTTGACAAAGTATATTCCATATCATCCAATGTCTCATCTTGTTGGGCTGCTCGTCTTGCTTGCTCATTAATAATGCTCTCCTTGAAGTCGATTTCTTCCTGCATCTCTTTCTCGGTTTCAACGTGATTAATCTCGAGTTCATCGTTAAGTTCTTTCAGGCTTTCGAGGTCCTCAATTGTAACTTTTAGTTCCTCGATTTGCTCACTCATACTCATATTTCGATCAGTAAGTTCCTCAATCATGTCTTCGGCACCTAGAGCGTTATCGAGTTGTTGGCGGAGATCTTCAATGATTGCTTCTGACTGAGCAAGTTTTCCCTTCACCGCATCATAATTTTCCTTAACGCTACCGAGATCTCGAACATCTTCTTGTAGACTCTTGATTTCGTCTTTAAGCTCGGCCTCAGCTTGTTGTGTCAGATCCCGGAGCCTCAGAAGGGCTTCCGTTAATCTTTCATTCTTTCTCTCCAGTTGCAGATAGCTTTGACTAGTCTTCTCTTCTGCGCTCATTTCTCCTCCCAATTCTGTATTCTCCTCTCTCAATACCTCGACCTCCAACTCCAACTCTTCAGTCTTTTGCTTCAAGGCATCCAATTCAGTTCTGAGCACTTCGGCTGTTTCTTCTGCCATTTCCCTATCAAGCGTTGCCATTTCAAGTATCGATTCATGTTCGGCTTGCATACCTTCCACTTCCTCGAATCTAGCAGCAAACTCTTTCAATTGTTTTCTCAAGTCCGTTAATTCTTGTTGCTGAGGTTGATATTTTGTCTGTAACTTCTGAATAATCCCCTCGAATTTCTCCTTTTCTGCTTGGACATTTTCCAACCCTTTCAGCTTCTCCCTATCCTCCATTCGCTTCTTCTCCATCACCCTTAACTTTGTTTTCAGATCCTCAATCTCTCTGCTAGCTGCTGTACTCGTCGCAATACGCTGTCCAGCTGGTGATCCTGCTGGCGAAGCTTCTCGCCCAGTCCTAGTAAATATGGGACTTGAAGCTTGCGGAGACAACTGATCCGTATCACTCCTCAGTGAGGGTGACAGCAGTCCATCTTCATCAACCATGTCATGAGTTCCGTCGCTAAGATGTCCAGTACTGACTTGACTAGATCCTGATGGTGCGCGGTCCGGAGCAGGTCGAAGTGTGCGTTTAGGGGCCAAAGAGGTGGGACGAGAAGCAGTTGTCCTTGTTGCAGGTGCCCCGACCCTATTTGCCAAACCACTACCTCCAGCTAATGGTTTTCCTCGTCCTCCAGGTGGAGGTGGCGGGCCCATTGATGTTCGACTTACAGATGATGGCCGAGGTCTTGTAACGCCGGCAGAAGGTGCACGAGAATTCGCAGGTGTTCCAGTTTTGGGGGTCGAGGTAACTGAAGTACCTGCGGAGTATAGTTGTTTTGTAGGGGATTTTGTGGGAGACTAAACATAGGATTAGAATATGGACGTCTTCAATATGAACGTATGCATACACGAAGGCCTGAAGGGCCAGATGGCTGTCTTCCCATGGGGCTGGGGCTTGGAGCATTCATGCTTTTCCTTTTTACGCCATTATCTGGCACAGAGTTTGTTCTTCGTGCCGCCGGGGCAACAACGCTACTTGGTCGACCAGGTTTCTTTGCAGGCGCAGGCGCTTTTGGAGGTGGTGCAGGCCGATCGATAATAGCAATAGTAGATGGGCGAACAAACATTCCTTTGCCCATCTCACACTGAAAATATCGCCTTCCCAGGACACTGCCATCATTTTTGCCTCCTCCATCTTCTAATTCAACTCCGACCCAGTCCCCTGAGGCAAATATTGGATCCGTCCCTATCCATAGAATAGTTGCTATAGCACCATTTCCAAGCTCCACCGTTTGGCCAATTTCGAGTTCGGCCATGGTGTGCGAATCATCTGAGAAGTATTGTAACTGTAGTTGGATAGTATGCGTCCAGAGAAGCTGTGGGATTTATCGTTGCTAAGTAAATAATCGAATTATTGACAAATAATTGTCGTTGTCGCGTTCGCGTTGAAACAGGCTATGGTTACGTAATCATGAAGTTGTCTGTGCTGTTGGTAGGTATTGTTACTGTGACACTAGAAGTGAAAGAATTCATGTTATTATGTGCAACTCAATAATGTATTCACTTTAATAATAATGTATTCCTTTGGTGATAGCAATTGAAAGCAAAAAAGTGTACTCATTCTTTTAAGAAATCTATTTCAAAGTGATCACATCATGTATACATTCCCTCTCACCCCCTTAATCAACCCCTCCCCCCAATGCAAATGTTTACAATAGCACATATGGTTGGTTTGTGTTATGGACATGGGAATTAAGAAAGCTTCTTGTAAATAAAAGACTATGGTATCATTTCATAAAATTCTGTCTTGTGTAAAATTGTAAAAGAAAATAATCGCATTTTACCACACCACTCCAACTACAAAAGCATGATAGCAGCACCCACAACCGCAGCCACCGCACCACCCAAACTCTCTCCTCCAATCCTCTTTTCGCTTCCTGATGTGCCCGTGGCTGCACTGGGAGCTGTAGTTGTCGCCATAATACCACTGGTGAATGGTGCAACTGCCGCACTAGTTGCGCCCTCGAAGGCAATAGGTTGCGAAGTGGCAGTAGGGTTTGTAACAACAGATGTGTTAGAGGGGTTGAGGACGTTGTCAATAATGTGCATGACTCCGTTAGAAACAATGATGTCAGCGCCGATGACTTCGGCGCTGTTGGCGAAAATTTTGGAGTCTTCTGAGGTGACGGTGAGGGATTGGCCCATGAGCGATGGGAAAGATTCGTTGGCTAGCCCGCTGGAGAGTAGAGTGGAGTAACCGACCTATTAATGGGTTAGTTAAGAAGTAAGGAATTGCGAGAGAAAGAGAGAAACATACAGTGCCGTTGAGAACGTGGTATTCGAGGATTTGACTGAGGTCACTTTTAGGTAGAGCAGCAGCCGTGTTCCCGATTTTCTCAAAAGCTTCATTAGAAGGAGCGAAGATAGTGACATCCTTGAGGGAGTCGACTGGTGCTACGAGGGAAGTAGTTGTAAGGGCACCTGCAAGGGACAACAGATTTGAGTCGATGGCTGACATGGATGGCGAAATGGGGATGGTAAGAACTGTATCGACGATGTGCATCACGCCTCCGTTGAACATAATATCCTAGTTCATGTTAGATCTGTTTTTGAAACAAGTCTAAAGGACGAAAAGAATTGGGCAATTGCTTACAGTCTGTGTTGTAGTACTTTTCTCTTTTAACCCAGTGGTAACAACAGCATTTGAACCAACCAGGGCAACCTGTACTACTTGTCCACCTGTGACTTGGGTGTAGCTCTCATTTTTGAGAAGCGTTGGAATAAACTTTGCGTCCTTTGAGAACATGCTGGCGGGAAATGTACCATTCAAAACATGATATTGAAGAACAGCAGCAACGACGTCGCTTTGGCCAGCTGCGGCCTTATTTGCAGGCGTCGCAAGGAATTTCGTAAACGCCGCGTTATTTGGTGCCAGGACTGTAATTCCCGATGAAGAGTTGGAGGAGAGCGCGCTTACAAGTGCGGGCTGTTGTCCGAGAAGCACTGCGAATGTCAACATAGTAATGTTAGAGGAATACTATTTAACTTACTGGAAAGAGTAGATAGAGTTTCGTTATTAGCTATGATCGCTTGGGATAACGTCATTCCAGAGGTACTAGCAGCGGCGACCGGGGCAGTATTATTTGTCGACGGGGCATCAGTGATCGATGCAGTAACGCCTGAGGCGAGGAGTGCCAGCGAGAAGAGTGATGGTGTATACATTATTCTGAAAGATATTGGTAATAGAATCAACTATTACTCAACTATATTCTGCTCTGCAAATATTAAATAGAAAGAAGGAAGACTGGATAATTATCAAAATCACCGAGCAAAGAAACAACAGAAGAGACGGAAGGGAGAGAGATATAAGAGATAGTAGAGGGAGATTTCTTTTGAGGGCAAAGCGGAATTGGAAACGCTCCACAGAGAAAAAGTGCACTTTCAAGCACGTCTTCCCAACTAAAAGTCTTGAGCTGCAAGTCTTTGATGTCGGAAAATCACATATGTGGTAGACTTGAGCATCGAGAAAGCAGCACAGACTTACATTCTCAACGAATTGAGTGTGACAACTAACTGCGGCAACAGGGTTGAATGTTTGAAGCACACTTGCAAAACCCTAGTACCTCGATATAAGAGGGGTGGCAACTGTTGTTAACAACTTCTAGTAGAGAAACATATACTAGAAGACTTGAATTATAATATAAGGTTAACAAATAAGGTTAATTGATAGCTGGAGTGTGTGTGAAACGAGCTGTGGTCAGATCTCGAATGCGGGGTATGATTGGTCGCATGAAATGTCAAAGCCCCTCAAACACAAAGAGAAACGATTGAAACGAACAGCATTTGACTCTGGTCAAGGATCCTATTCGATGTTTGTATGCTGCTTGAAGGAGAGCCATCAAGGGGGTATCTGAAAAGCGGATTGTACGGAAATGATTAAGAATTGCCATCGATTCATGTAGAATTTGTCGAGGGGGGGGGAGTTTGAGTTGGATTCATCCTAGCCGACTTCCAAGATAGATTTGTTGCGAGCTCATTTTGGAGATCAGTGAAATGGTCGAAAAACAACGCTGACACCAAGACACGTTTATGATATTGGGCTGAGCACTTGTCTCATGACGAAAGACTGAGGCATACCAAGAACATCGAGTCTTGGAATCCGCATTTTTGCGAATTACTTGCGTCAAATGAATACGGCCATTTAGAGGGAACAAGTCACCTATATATGAGATTGAAAATCAAGAAGAAACTTCGTAGGATGGTTCATAACATTATTGGTATTCGCTTGGCAAGCAAACAGTATTATGTGCTCTATAGTGTACTTTTGGGGCCAATCTCTAGCCCATTCTAAAACCTACTTGAAAACGATGCTGGCGATTCGTATAAGCACCAGGATTTCCATCCCTGGCAAATACAGTCATACCATCAAATTCCTATCGTCCTGGAAAATTTCCTCATCAAAATCTCAAGACCATTAACCAGTAAGTTCCTTGATGAAAGCTCCTGGAGTAGGAAAGAGGACATTTCTCTTCTTCTTGTACTTATCGCCGAAATCGACACGGTATTGCTTTTCCTTTTTGACGGCCCATTGCTGCATTTGTGCTGTCCCAACGATAGTGAAAATGACCGTACTCAAACTCTTAGTCACCAAGATCATACCAATCCACGCGAGTGTCTCGAAAAAGTAATTAGGGCATGTCACCATGGAGAATCCGTAACCCTGGGGAATTCCACGTTCAGTCCCTCCCGGCGAGCGAAGGTTGGAGAGAGTAAGATGGGTTTTGAGATTGGAAAGCTCGCCAAAGAGGTATAGAGCCACTCCAGCAATATTCAAGTAGTCAATTTTCGGCGATGAGAGGGCAGTGTAGGACGAGGGGGCATATATGAAGTAGGCAATGTAGAGACCGCTAAGAAGCCAGTAGTGAGCGCAGTTTTTGAAGATGTTTCTAGCTGGCATTGTAGACAGGGAGAAACGGTGAACAAAAACGGTTTCATATTCGCGTTTGAGGAAATGAAGAACTATGAGTGACATAGAGAGCAGCTGAGAATTCGAGAGCGGGGCAATAGAAGTGGTAGGATGAGAGTAAATGTAAGGGCGGAGGAGGGGAAATCCAAGGTGGATTAAGATAGGGCCGAGGTATTCAATTATATAGACGGTACGCCAGCCTAATTGAGGACCTATAATAGAGCACAATGTAAGTTTGGTGCGTTTAAATCGAGTGGTGAGCTGCAAGAATATACCTAGGTCCTTGATCAAGATTTCCTTTCCAATAATTACTTCTTTGTGTTGAGAAATGAATGCTTTCCTATCTTTCAAGATCTTCTTCTGTTCTGGATCGAAGATGCCAAATCGATTGGGATCCCAGCCGCCAGCTTGCTTAGCCAATCTATCTTTAACATCTTGCACCGTGGTCGTTTCGTCGATATCAATAGAGGTAGGGAGACGTTTGATGGGGGTTTTGGGAGCTTGGAAGATTAGCTTTCAGAATATTCCATGGCCAGATTGAGCAACCTACAGCGATTTGTGACCTTTAATGTGACTGCCATCTTGAAGGAGTTGCAAATGTATGATCCGAAGGGATTGATCAAGATTGTTGAAGATTTAAGAAGACAGCGCTGAGCCCGGGGAAGTACGTGAACGGGGCGAACGGGGCGAACGAGGTGAACTTGCTTGTTGGGCGGTCGATCTTCAAAATTATTTGACTTTTGACTATTGAGGCCAATTGGACCAGGCACGGAACATCCGCCACAAATTCACCGATCATGATGATGATCATCATTAGGGAAATCCAACGCACCCTGCCAACTGTACGGTCTAGGCCTATTCAAAACGATACTTTGGCAGTACTCTGTATTCTGCACTCTTCTGTTCAGGACATATTGAACTTTAATCAGCCTCACCAAAGCAAAACAATAGACTAGCTGTCTAGTACCTCCCTTTAGATGTCTACATCTATCTAAAAAGGATCGAGAAAGGATCTAGAAAAGTGTAGGTCCAATGTCAAAATCGAGCTATGTGAAAGCGGTGAGTGTAGATCATTCATCACATGATATGATAGACTCAAAGTTGGCGTAGCATGTTTCATTTCGTTATCTCTCTCCTTCTCTCTCCTCCTTTCTGTTGGTTCTCACTTGTTATCATTGCAAATATAAATACCCGTTCCAATTCGTGTCCCCCTCCCGTTACCCTCCAACTTCAATTGGATGGGATATCATACCGAGTGGTCCAATTGGTTGGGAAATCATGACATCTATCAGATGCAGCTTCACCTTGCATTGCAGCCCTCCACAATCCTTGCTCTGCAAGCCATCTTCTCCTCACTGTTCTGCGGCAAGACAAATCCGGATGTTTTGAGCTTCAACAGCCCCTGAAAAGAGGAGATTGAGGGGTCGAGCTGTGCAGTAGCCAATACTTCTTTACCCACGAAGTACTCAAGTGGGATTTCTTCATATTCGTAGAGCTTCATTTTCAGCAGCTTCAAAAATATACCAACACACACATCCTGCAAAGTAAAGCAAATAGTGTATTTGTTGTAAAGTCCTCAGCCGTTGGCGAAATCCTCTCACTTCCCCAGATATCGACTTGCGGGGTCGGGTGCAGTGTTGTGCTCTCAATAAGCCAATCAAATATTGGAGCAGCTTTGAAACATTTAAATTTCATCTACCTTGTGTCATTGATTTCCGTGTATGTATGAGTCAAGCAAAACACAAACCTGAGAGATCATTCGATTTTGAGATTCGAATCAAGCTATCGGAGATTTTTATAAAGCTTTTTGTTGACCACCGAATCCCGATTTAGAGACTCAATAATAATATCATGTCCATACCATCAAATCTTTAGGATAACATCGAGTAGTACGTCGTGTGGCAACTTGATGGTACATCAAGTGCAAGCATTTCCTATCAAGTAGTACGCCATGTCCAAATCTGCCACTTTGCATACATTCAAGTCTCACCTCAATCTGAAAACTGTTAACGCATTGTCCAATGAAGTACTAATATTTCAGCCTCTGAACAGCTCTGATGTAACCCTTCAATTTGATATTCACAGGCTTTGATTGGGTTACAATGAAGGGGATATCAATTCCGTTTTCTGCAACACGGCAGGAGCTATCAAATCGAGGGGAGAGCTTCCATTTCCCCCCTCAATTGCTTACCAGGTGGCTCAGCTTCCAGCCTCGTTCTTTCCCTCCCTCTTACATCACTTTCCCTTTCCCTTTTCCTTTTAACAAAAGCTATCTATAGCTTGTCTCTCTTCTCTCGTTCGAGAGTACAAATAACACAGATATTTCTGTAGCACCTTGATTCAGCTTATACCACGCTCTCTCCCCTTCTACGCAACTGACAATCAACTGTTCCTAGGTAAGTCATAAACAAAACAGCACTTTCGCTTCCTATTATATTGTTGTCTCCATTTGGTATATCTTCAGACAATGCTAACGCTCCGTTGGAGGCTAATTCATTAATTCAATCGCAATGATGAGACGCCTATCGAGTGTCTTTAAAAACAAAGACAAGGAAAATACTAAATCTTCACCTGCCTCTGCTGAAAATGGAGCAACCTCATCAGGCGGCCCAGCACGTCGTTTGACTTTAGGTGTGCCTAAAAAGTCTACTGGTGGTAATGCAAGCTCCAATCCTCAAGTATTCGAAGGTCCCGATCACAGTGTAAAGCGCGCTGGTATCGTAGGAACTCTCGAGTCACTCGGAAAAGTCATTAGCACGGCCAATCGTCCTTTAAACACCGAAACTGGAGATGGCTCATACGATACAAAACAAGAGCAGTCGGGCTTGTTGGATGATCTCAAAGCATTGCGAATTAAGGATCTGGAAACATTGCAGATGACTATGAAGCAAGAATTAGGATCCTCAAATCTGGCAGATGATAAGACGATGTTAATGGAGAAGCTTATTCAGGTAAGTCTGACCCTTGAATTTCGACATGTAAGAACTAAGATTGGACAGTTGGTTGCAAACCTTCCTGGAACCTCCAAGACTCGAGTTAAGCTTACGGAAGGACTTGTTGATGAGCTATGGGGATCCTTAGAACATCCACCAGCTTCAATGCTTGGTGATAAGTACAATTACCGACAAGCTGATGGCTCGTGAGTATACCACCAGAATCATTCAGGTTTTATCTCCAACTAATCATTATTCGTAGATTCAATAACATCAGATTTCCCGACATTGGAAAAGCAGGCACAGCATACGCTCGAAGTGTTACTCCAAAAATTGTTCAACCAAACCCAAAACCAGATCCAGGCCTTATATTCGACACAATCATGAGTCGAGAAAATGGTGGATTCAAACCCCATCCGAACAATATATCTAGTATGCTTTACTATATTGCAAGCATTATCATTCATGACTGCTTCCGCACCTCTCACGAAGATTTCAATATTTCAATGACCTCCTCTTATTTAGATCTTTCTCCTTTGTATGGAAGCAACCAGGATGAACAAAATAACATGCGCACACTTAAAGATGGAGAACTAAAACCGGATTGTTTCTCTGAGAAGAGATTGTTAGGTTTTCCTCCTGGAGTTGGATGTATTCTTATTGTAAGTTGCTTATATGAACCACAGACCTACAACTAAAGCGTAATAGATGTTCAATCGTTTTCACAACTATGTAGTGAAACAATTGGCAACAATAAACGAGAATGGTCGCTTTACACCCCCCAAAGACAATCTACCAGACGATAAAAAGCAAGCAGCCTGGAAGAAGTATGATAATGATCTATTTCAAACCGGACGGCTTATTACTTGCGGTCTCTATATTAACATCATTCTGCTCGATTATCTCCGCACAATCGTCGGGTTGAATCGAGTCAATTCTACCTGGTAAGAGTCGTTTAAATTTAGACGAAGAAATCATGTAGCTAAAATACAATAGGACTCTTGATCCTCGAATCGAAATGGAAAGAAACAGCAAGCCCGGAACTGAAGCTGGAGTCGGGAACCAATGTGCTGCCGAATTCAATCTGTAAGCCGTTCATTAACTTACCTTCACATATGTAAAGCTAAATGTACATAGCGTGTATCGATGGCATTCCTGCATCAGTCAACGTGATGAGAAATGGTCAGAAGATCTGTACATGAAAATCTTTGGAAAGAGCTACAAGGAAGTCACCATGCAGGAGCTTCTCATTGGTTTGGGTAAACTCGAAGCAATGACACCAGAAGATCCTCTACAACGAGATTTCGCTGGCATGAAGAGAGGCACTGACGGAAAACTCAATGATGATGATCTTGTCAACGAGTTGACCGCCAGTATAGAAGACTTGGCTGGGTCATCAGGAGCAAACAACGTTCCTGCAGTCCTGCGTGCTGTTGAAATCCTTGGGATGGAACAAGCTCGTGCATGGAAGTGCGCAACTCTAAATGAATTCCGCAAACACTTTGGCCTTATACCACATGAAAAGTTTTCAGATATCAATTCAGATCCAGCCGTCTATGAAAAATTGAAGGTCCTGTTCGATGAGCCTGATTTGGTCGAACTTTACGCCGGATTGGTTTGTGAAGATGCCAAGAAGCCTATGGATCCAGGTGTTGGCATTGGACCGACCTATACAATCAGTCGTAGCATTCTTTCTGACGCAGTTACATTGGTTCGTGGCGACAGATTTTATACCACCGACTATCATCCAGCAAACCTTACGAATTGGGGCGTCACCGAAGTCAAGTATGATTTAAACGTCAATCAAGGTTGCGTTTTCTACAAGTTGTTCATCCGAGCTTTCCCAAATCATTTCTCGTATAATAGCATTTATGCCCACTATCCTCTTACAATACCGTCTGAGAACAAAAAGATTATGGAGAAACTCGGCCGTGCGGATGACTATAGTTGGGACAAACCAGTCAAGGTTCCAGAACGAAAGAATATTGTCACCTTTGATGGAGTCAAGAGTGTTCTTACTAATGCAGAAGTGTTTGGCGTTGATAATTGGCGCAGAGGTCTTGCTTACCTCATGGGAAAACCAGGTATATAAGCTCATTGCGAATGCTATACGCCCAGTACTAATATAACTTAGGTGCTAATTTCATGTTGGCTGGTGATGGCGACTTCTTTGCCGAGCGTCGTAATCAAATGAAGGAATGTCTTTACCAAGATAAATGGCACGAAAGTGTCAAGAACTACTACGAAAGTATTGTTCCAAAACTCCTCAAGAAATGGTCCTACAATATCGGTGGCACGACCAACCAGGTTGATGTCATTCGCGATATTGATAATTCCGGTGAGAGTTTCGTCAACTAGGTCCTTCGGGTTTTGTCTAACATTACCTAGCTCATGTACACTTTGCCGCCAATGTTTTCCACCTACCGCTCAAGAGCGAAGAGAATCCCAAAGGTGTATATACCGAGCATGAATTGTACATGGTATTGGCTGTTATCTTCATCGTAATATTTTTTGGTGATGTCGACCCAGCCAAAACCTTTCCATTACGTGCTGCTGGTCTTCCAGTTACACAAGATCTTGGTCAACTAGTTGAGCAAAACGTGAACTTTATCTCAAAGACTAGTCTTGTATCAGGTATCGTTGATACTTTCATGGAAGAAAACAACGCACTTAAAGATTACGGTGTGCATATGGTGCGCCATTTGTTGAAGGCTGGCTTGGGCGTTCATGAGACTGTGTTAGTGTATCATCCAATCGCTCACTATGTTTACTAATGTTCTTAGTTGGTCACAAATTCTGCCAACAGCAGGAGCAATGGTAGCAAACCAAGCACAAGTTTTTGGTCAAGTCCTCGACTTCTATCTTGGTGATGGCAAAGAGCATCTTCCAGAGATTAACCGTCTTGCAAAGCTCAACACAGCAGAAGCAGATGATATTCTCTTGCATTACCTGTTGGAAGGAATTAGTAAGCTCTATCTGTCTGATCTGTTTGCACCATTTATTAACAATATACAGGAATGTACGGCACATTCGGTGCTTACCGAACATGTCATCAAAACATTACCATCAACGATGGATCTCGAAAAGTCGAGTGCAAGCCTGGCGATTCAGTTTTCGTCAGTTTCGTATGTCTCCCTTCGTAGATCTCATAAATATAAACTAACAAAATCTCAGGTTTCACTAGCCCAGGATCCTAAAATCTATCCCGATCCAAAGACAGTTCGTCTAGATCGTCCAGTTGATTCTTACCTCGTGTACGGCGTCGGTTCCCACGCTTGTCTCGGCGGTGAAGCTTCGCGTGTAGCTCTTACAGCCATGCTTAAATGCATTGGCCGACTTGACAATTTGAGAAGAGCATCTGGTCCTCAGGGTGAAATGAAGAAGATTCCAAGAGAAGGAGGATTCTATGTTTACATGGATAAGATGATGGGATCTGAATTCCCCTTCCCGACTACGATGAAGATTTGTTGGGATGGAGGGTTGAATGAACCGGTACCGGTGGTGGAGAAGGGGAAAGGAAAGAAGAATGGCGCATGACCAGCAGAGGAGAGCGCGGCCGATTCGAAAGATTGAACTTGCTGATAATGGTTTGGGATGGAACAGAATGGACGCGTTGCAATGAATTAGGACGGCGGATGAAGAGGGGCTCGAATATGGATCATCTGGGGACAATTTACTTGCAATTTCTTTCGCTTATTGGTCTACTGAGTTGGATTTGAATTTCGATTTGCGATAATTTTGAGGATTTAGGCGGCGAGGCTCTGCTTTCTATTTTCCTTTTGTTTCGTTCGATACCTTGCTGTGTAATGTTGAATTCATTGAAATTTGGCGGAAGTACCTCCTTTGAGCGAATTCGGCTAGCAATAATATTTTGCATTTTGACTTCATGAAACTTGTTGATTTGTCGATTGGCGAAAACTGAATGTTGAATGTAGAATTTTGGATGTACTCAGTAACTGGAGCCTACTTGGGAGAATAATGAAAGGAGTTCAGAATTTTCATCCTGATTAATTCTTCATGGAATACAGGTACGAAGTGCATCCCTATATTATAATTAATCGTTCGCATTTCTTCTCTAATACAAATTGAATTAAAATACCGAAGATAGTCCTGTGTCTTTTTTCGCATAGAAGGAAAGTTTTATTATTACGTAGGAGAGATATTATCTGTTAGGAATTAGTACGCTAGTAGTATAGGGCTAGACTATTATAACGACTAGCGCCGTTATTGGCTCTCGTTAGTGGTCGACTAGACTAGTTTATATGAGAGCCGACTGTTAATACGCTTCGGTGTATAAATTATAAGTTGTTGATATCGCCTCTGTGTTTGGGCTGTGTGCGTTTGTTTGTTTAGTTGGTTTGGATGGTGGATGGATGGATGTGTTGGATGTGTTGAATGTGCTGGATTTGGTTTTTCTGTTGGTTTTGAGGGAGGGAGAATTCGGTCGCATTGTGTTGGATGATGTATGTGGTTGCGGAAAGTAATCCACTAGGTAGGTCGTTGTGTAGGGGTTTTGTTATGTTATGTTGGTAGTAATATAGAATGAACGCCCAATACTAGAGCAATAGAGATTGAAAGACGGTTTCGGTGAGATGGTAATTTCCGGGTTATTTGATTGCTAATGTATTAGTGTATAACATCCCGCGGAGTACAAGCTTAAGGCCCGAGTAATGGAGACCTCCTTAGAAACATGAGGGCATGCTAAGTTAAGGTCTTAATTGTATAGGTGTTTTCTATAGAAAGCAGACCGAGAAGGATCTAGGATTCGTGTGGATACACCCTTCCTTGCCGTTTGGGATGGAGATCCAGTGCCCGGTGACTTCGAAGAGTCGGAAAATCGATTCTAGACCCCAGAAGAAAATTAATCAAAGATTTCGAGACTTAGAGTATAAATGCCTATCCTGAATTGGCATAGAAGCGAGTTAGTGTGATGAGCTGGAGAGTATCTTCGCTTGTTAGTTTACGATTCAAGGTGGACAGAATAACAATTGTTGTGAAGATTGAATCACTTAACTAGTGGAACTTTAGTAAGATTTAAAAACATGATGGTATTCAGTCGTATATTTATTTCATAACCATGTCCAAGAAGAAATGAAACATAACCCCGTTGTCATCATCATCATCATCATCAAGCTATCGTTGTATCTCATTGTCTCATAAATGATTAACTCACTCCCAACGAGACTTCCCACAACGCCAATCCACATCGACTATCCAAGAACCTTGAAAGAAGCATATGCCTGAGCAATACCAACTGCAAGTGATGCCATTGCCAAGAAAGCACTGACAACGCCAAAAATCATGACTCCCCGGAACGTATAATAATTGAATGAATCTCGACTGTCCCTCCAGAGCTTTCGGAAACCTCGGGGTTTTTGGTTGTTCATGTATTCTCGGAGTATCCGGACGCGATGTTCAAGATGACTGAAATATGTGTAAGGTGTTTCATATTTGTTTGTAGTGCAGCTTCAATCTTCAACCATTCATGACCCTGGTACACCTCTAAATTGTGATACGAGTCCAAAAAAAGTATTCTGAATACGTCACTGATTCAGTATCTTTCCACATCTTTGCTGTTGATTCTCCGTCGCGGGTGCTTACATATTTGTAAACCCTCTTATGGTCTTCTAAATTAGAATGAAGCATAGCCCAGGTTTGCCGAATATCATCATCTAAACCATAAAGACTGAATTCATCTGATTCGGAACCAATTTTTGGTTCGAAAAGACTTAGTTTGGTCATACTATGAGATTATCAAGCATGAGTAAACTCTTCTGAATCTTGAGAAGACAAAATCACATATCAATCTTCTTCTAGACGCCCGGCTTCATGTGTAAATGAAGGGTATCTAATCCATGTGACTAGTATTCCCCAGTATCACGATTGAGGAGAAAGTGCTCCTCCGTTACATTTGTCCAGACTAATTTGATACCACCATTTTCTGCTAATGATCCTGCGTTCAGATCTTCAATCGTCAGAAACTTTGAAGAGAGGTTGCCCAGTTCTTTGCTTGAAGGATTGACCTCCTGCGTACAAAAGTGAACAAGGACCATGAGCTCAGATAGCTTTAGGGCAAGAAAGTCTTCAATATCAATGTAATGAAACCACTTCTCACATTCTGATTGAGAGACATCTAATCTCATATGAGTGTTGAAAATAGGAATGATCTTTGCAAGTAATGCTATATCACGTTTTTCACTACCTGTCTCCCGAAGAAGAACCCCAGAAGCATAAAGAAACTCAAGTGTGGATCCGATCCTCAGGTCAGAAGTACGATTGCCGGATGTGTATATTAGCTCAGCACAGCAAATTCCAACGATAATGGAATCTTTCGGAGCTCTGATCTCAATCAAATGTCTTCGGAGCCATATTCTGTGTAATTTTAGAGTCCACTGGCGACAAGCAACATTTGGGAATCCGCCAACCACAAAAAGTTTTTTGTAGTACTTTTCCCATGCTATTTCGAATGATGTTTCAAAGTTTGCGTCATACCTGGCAACCCAATGCCAGCAGAGAGGGTCATGAGTCTTGTTGTCCAGAAAGCCACTCATTTCGTCTGTGTCAATCGTAAAATTTACGAATGGCTCTGCACTTACCTCTCTAAAGTGGAAAGGATTTCTCCGGGCTGCGTTCAAGAATTCATCAGCCAT
Source organism: Botrytis pseudocinerea (assembly GCA_019395245.1). NCBI lineage: Eukaryota > Fungi > Ascomycota > Leotiomycetes > Helotiales > Sclerotiniaceae > Botrytis > Botrytis pseudocinerea. The sequence continues at coordinate 168,353 of JAHXJK010000135.1, read as the reverse complement.
TTCTCCTTGAGCTGTTGTAAACCACGGCTGGCTTCTATATTCTCGACTTGGATCATTGCTGTTTTGTTGACGAAGTTGGCCATCAGATTGTGACCCAGAGACTCTACTGCGTGAAGAAGATACTTCAACATTTGGTTGATCTAGATACTCGAGTCCTGTGTCGTTTTCTTCTAGTTTTACAGAAGGGAGCGTAATCAAGTCATCATCATCATTCTGTGAAATTCTTTCGACACTCTGTGCGACTACCGGCGATGCTAAATGATCCAGTGTCGATTCTAGGATGTTGGAAGGCAAAGTATGTAGGGGTTTATGCTCATCTAAGAAGATCAGTCAGTATTTGTAATAAGACCAAGAATGCATTCTGGCTATTTTCACGTACGTAAGGATGGTTTCTTAATGTCCAACTCGTCCTCGTCATCCTCATTCGGTAAGCCTGACAGGCTCCGCTGGCTTACTATTTCAATATTTGTCAATTCGATGCCCACCATTCTGAAGAGTATCTTTTGTCAAATGAAGGAACCAAAAGAAAACAAGAATCAATTCCTGAAAGCAAGATAATTCACAAATCATATTGCAAAGTAACTCGAGGCTCCCGTTTTTCACCCGCCTGCAGTGCAGCCACTTCATTTCTTCTAATAGTGATATAAAATCCACACTCTACATTGCATGTCTCTCAATAACCGATTAAAAGACTTCTTGAAGTACAAGATTTGTTCTGGAATGTAGGTGGGTAGATCCCAGCACGTCAATATTCTTCCCGAACACTGAATTGCTATCCTGTAGAAATTCCCAAAAACTGTGGCAACTTTCCTCCTCCCCTTAAAGAAAATTGATTTCGAAGTGCTCTGTCAACGTTTGATTTTTTGATTCGTTATTATACACTACACTAAGCACCTATATACAATCCATAAAAATTCCCCTCTCGCCCAAATTCTCTCAAAAGCCACATCAGAAACACATCCAAAAGAGACAGAAAAAAAAACTCAGAATACATGTATGTATGTACTCTATGATTATTAAGCAACTAATGTAATGTAGGTATGTAATGTATGGTATCTCAACTATAGGCATTTCCTCCAGGTATATCGAGTACCTGAGTATTTTGGGTATTCAACTTCGACTTCTCTCGGGTATTTTCATCTCCTTTCCCCACTTTATCTTCTCCCCTTTCTTTTCCCCACCCTTCACTCCTTTTTAAAACCTAACCCTCCGCATGCACTAAGAACTAAAAATTGTACAAAAGAACAAATCACCCACCACCAACCATTCTTCCAGATCCACGCTCCAGCTCCGCGCTCAAAACAAATGTGACAAAAGAGAAGCCAGATAGCGTATGATATGTGCAAGAAAACTGTATCCGTCAAGGGGTGCGAGAGCCTCCATCTATCCATCCATCCACCCACCCATATCCATCCATTTATGCCTCGTTAAAAAAAAACCCAAGATCCACGTGAAACACAACATAATTGTTGTATCATGTTTTGTTTGTAGATCGTACCCAGAAAATCTCCCATTACTCTCTTTCCTTCATTCCCCAGTATCAGGACATCTCTGTTTCTCTGTCAAGATCCCCACTTCATTCCTCTGTTACATCTCCACTCAACCCACTTCCCACCGTACTCGCTTTTTTCCCCAACCTTAACACACTGAACCTCTTCCTCACACTTCCACCAAATCCGCTCCCATTACTTCCCATTCCAATACCCATTCCCATTCCCAGCCCCCCTATACCTTGACTACTACCTGTTCCTGTAGTGCCTGGTCTACGCTGAGAACTACTGCTTCTCCTTCCATTACCTAAATTACTTGTAGTATAGTTTCCCTGAGGAGGCTGAACTGAAAGATCACTCTGCGTTATCCATTCCTTGGAGTCTTCCATGCTATGTGACAAATCATTCTCTTCAGAAATTGCGAAATCATCTACAGCTTCTTTTCGGCCACGGTCCTTATGGGTTATGGAAATACCATTCATACTTAATCCATTCCCACTAAAGAAGCTCTTGCGATTTTCTTTCTTCGGAGGGCGATTTTCTTGATCGACATTCATGTTTCGATTGAGGAACGAACTGAGACGTTTAGAAGCACCAGTCGCGCGGGTGTGATCAGGACTATCGAGAATACTAGTATCGATAGTACCGTTCGTGAAGGACTGGGAATGAGGAAGCGCCAGATGTCCTTGTGAGCTATTCATAAGATCTCCCTTGGATGATGAAGGCGAAAGTGTCCAGCCTGGAACGAGGCCTGGGGAAGTATTTGAGAGAGGTGGTTGGGGAATTTGTAGAGAAGCAAGCTCGGATGCAAATGTTTGTTCGAAATCTGTATGACATGTGAGCAAATGACGATTATAAAAGGGGAACAGGGGGGTTTACAGTGTTGCAGATCATCCTGACTGAGAAGATTAGGTGATTTTGCAAACATAGCCAGGCATCTTTTGATCATAATTGCATGATCTATCAACGCAATTTTAAGGGCGTTCTCTATCGGTCCCAGCTCTACTATTTCCCCTTCTTCGTCCTCACTTTGTATTGGATTAGGCAGCAATTCTCTATATCTCGCTATACTGGACTCAGAATTAGGATCAACGGATATGGTCAATGCTTCAACTAAGAGCGGTGCAATTTCATCTTCACCATCTGCGATCCTTTTCTCCACGGCAGTCATTTCTTGGGTTTTGCGAATGATTCGTTCAAGAGCTGTTTGGTGAGCATCAAGCTTATATCTATCCACCGAAACAATCTCGCTGCGGCGAAGAATTGTTGGAAATGTATCTACAGTAGTGTATATTATTTTCTCGGCTGAATGATCACTGATTGGGCCTGAAGTAGTGCGACGAGATGTGGTAGAGAAATAACGAGGATTTGCCGAAAGTAGATAGTCTCGAATGACTTGAGGGACTTTAGAACGTTGGAAGACGTGATGAGCAAGATCTCGATGCGGGCTTAAGGAGGAGATTTGCAAGAATTGGCCCTCTACATCGTCAATATCGCCAGCAGTGACAATCTGAGCCGAAGGATGTTGCTCTTGCATGCGATCCGTGAATACGGAAGTTCGCTCATTGGGAGATCCTTCGTACACAAACTCCTTGTCGCGTAAGCTCTGAGGAAAACCCATTCCTCGGTAAATAACACGGAAGTACTTGGGAACAATTTTGTCGGCTTTGGAAATCGATTCGTGTATTGTGGCGATTGCTCGTTGTGTTCTAGCCAGCTTAGAGAAATCGAAAACATTGTCTTCGTATTGATATTGCAGTTCTTTGTATGCGGAAAGGGCACTACTCCATGCCTCGCCCTCTTCAAAGTTTTTGATCATGTCGAAATAAATTCTTTCCTTCCGATCAAAGTGAGATTGGGCAGGGAAATCTGGTTCGTCCAACGGAGGCAGTATTTTTGAAGGATCCCATTGGTACAAGTCGGCATGAAGACGCAATGCAAGTCCGGCTTCAGTATAGTTTCCAGCATTTGTTTGCAGCTCTGTGAGTTGATGGACGTATCGAATGAAGATATCCTCCTTCTGCATGTCTCGAAGAAATTCCATTAATCGTAAGCGATGAATCATGTGGGAAGCTTCACCAGTGACGTCCGTACTATTAACCGCAACGAGAAGATCAAGGAATTCATCAGTGGTACCAATGAGGTCTTTTATAGCATTGTAAAGCGGATCATCTGGATTTCGAGACAAGTTATCAAATAAGGTGAACAGCTCATTGATGAACAATTTCTGTAGAATGCTTTCTGTCAAGGGCTTCGATTTGAAGAGTTGATCCAGGCACTCGATAATTCCAGTCTGAATCGCGCTTAAATCTTCGCTCAAAGTCCATTCGCTGACAATCATTGTTTGGAGAACTTCCACTGCGACGCGCCTAAGACCTTCATGCACACTAAGACACAACTCAAGGATGGGTCCGACTAGTGCAGGCACATATTGAACTTGGTAGCCTCCCATTTTTGCCAATGCGTATTTCTGTCGCTCTTCCGGGGTAGTATCCCAACCAATGAACTCCCATGTTCGCCTTAGAAGTTCTGCACCGTTTTCGCGCACATCGCCAGCAATCTTCCATACTGCTCTTCGTTTCTGCTCGGGGAAGGTTTCCAGCGCCAGAGAATCACTGCCAACAAGTTTGAGTAAAGTAGTGAAGAATGCTTTCCACAATTCTGCATTATATTCTTCCGCGTCGTCAGGATGAGGCAAGAACCCATCCAGAAGAATGCTGGCCAAATACTCGAGTGTTTTGAGCGTTGATTTATGATGGAAGATGCGAACGCTTAACCAGTTTTGCGGAAATGCTTCACATTCTAAAATGCTTAGATGAATATTCAGGAGACCCTCAATTAAAGTTGCCATGTCGCCTTCTGCAAGCTCAAGTTGCATACCTGCAGGCAAATTTGAGATGGAAGATAAGACTGCCGAAAGCTCAACAAGTGCCTCATCGAATTCCGCTTTCTCGGCTATGACTTTACTTGGAAAAGGATACGCTGTGGGGAATAGCAATGACAAGCGAGTCTGCGACTTGACTTCGCCTGTACGTAGTGTGAGATATGAATCGACGATTTTAGGTATGTATACAGGAATTTCAGGGCCCAAATTATTCATTTGTATCGCCAAAATTGAACAACAAAGTCGAACTTGCTCCCTCCATTGTTCGGTAACCTCTGTTGTCTTACCCCAATGCGGTAAGATCCACCTAGACGTGTTCGTAGCGATGGCCTTCATCTGTTCGGGTTGAGCAAATAGATCCATTCGAGAATAATTAATGATTAAAACAAGTTTATACAATATGAGTTTTCCCTTCACCAATGCACATGAATCCATGAAGTCAATGGCAATATGCAAAATCTGCTCTCTGCTAAGTAAGCCGGTAAGCTCCGGTAGCCAAGTATGAAAATGCTGCACAGCCAATGTTTGACTTCCTACCAAAATGGGTGCTGTGGTTCTCATCATTCCTTCAAGTGCCTTGAAAATTTGGCGGAGTTGGCGACCAAAACCTGAACTCGAACGAGTAATGCCGATGTCCGCTTCTTTCACTTTCTGCTGCCCTCTCGCATGAGTGATGAATTTCAGGATATGCCGAACCACCTTGAATGTGGCACGCAGTTTTCTCGAGGTCTCTGGATCAGAAGGGCTAGCAAGTAAGCGCGTGAAAGACCTCACGAGACAAGGTGATGCGAATGGGTAATTAAATCGAGTTTCGGCATATTGATCAACCAAAGGACCGAGATTGAATCGTCGATCATGTACAATGGAAAGGACTGTAACTAGGGCACTAAAAATGAGGTCTTCGTAATCATCGTTTCCTGTGTGTTCGACGAGTATTCCAAAGATAGCATCGAATACATCGCTAAGCAACTTCACAATCTCAATCTCTGAGACAAAAACTAATCGTTGTAAAAGTTGCTGCAGGTCTCCTGACGGCTGATCTTTCCACTTGAGTATTCGTAGGAGGACTTTGTCCTGTGAGAACTTTGTACTGCATAGATATGTTTGAATACGAAGAGTCGCGATCGGTCCAGTAACAGCCTCATCTTTTGACACATCATCTTTCCCACGAGCATTCCATGGCAGGGTGAGATAACCACTTTTACCAGCCGAACTGCCTCGAGGCAACATAGTCGTCTCATCGTATTTGTACAGAAGCAAAGAATGATGCCCGTCTCGCATGAATGCCTGCTGATCCCAGAGTGGAATGTGACATATAGCAAGGGGATGATTCGGTGCATCTGCAAGTACCATCACCAGATGGCAACCCGGAACCTCTTGATGCGGTATAGATAAGCGCAGTGTTTGACTCCATGCATCACCTCGTTCGGCTGCTACCGACTCCCAAGAACTTTGCCCCTCTGCATTCGATGATGGGTAGATAGCGCCCTCAAGCCGCTCTCCGCTTGATTTTCTCACTTCCATAGTTATTTGGAGATTTGATCCTACAAAGGATGAGGATACAGGCATTGCACTGCCAACTGATCGCGAAAGAAGAGCTTGTTTGGGGAGAAAGGCTTCATCGATAGTGACATATATATCTGATCTTGGCTTTGTTGGCGCTCCCGAAAAGCCCATTTTATTCGTTTTTAAGATCCCTGATAATAATGTTGGAGTAGACTTGATCAGTCCATCTGCGTCTGGGCTGTTGAATGCTTTCAGATATACCTGTAGACGTTCCGTTCTTCGAGACTTTTCATACCCACCGGATTGACTTGTCATTAGATCACGAATAATCTCCTCCCACCCGTCACTTAGGCTTGGTTTTTCATGCCCAGAAGCAGCTGAGGGGGCCCATATAGTCATGACATGCTCAGCTTCCTCTTGATTTTTCATGAGTGAGCTCAATTTTAGAGCTCCTATACCAACAGTCTTTGAGATGGTTTGGGTTAAGACTCCAGGCTTAGCGTCTCCACCATTTCGTGACGAAGAACTTTTATTGGCACCATCTCGACTAGAATTCGATTCAGCGTTGACCTCGGCTTCAGAGAGAGACGTAAGCTTAGTCGCGTTGGATTGAGTCCTGGTCTTTCCCCACATCAAGCTCCTCCTACCTGCCTTGGATCCAGCGCCAGCAGATGTAGGGTTCTCCCGATCCTTGCTAGAACTGTCCCTGGAGAATGAGTTGCCCCTTGATCCGCCGCGAGAAGGAGGTTTGCCTGCTGTGACTTGTGTCGACGATTGCACCTTCACTACAAGATATAATTCGCCTTCCGTAGAAGGGAGATCCCCGATGTCTGTGGATGCGAGGTCTGTAAAGAGAGTTCTCATTTGTCCCGATTTTCCTACACTTGCAAGAGAAGCACTAGGAGGTACATTCACAATATAGGTTTCCGAAAGTGCCACACCTGCCGAGTCAGGCTTTTTGGTAGCTAAGAAAAATGATAGAATTGTGGATTCCGTAGACACTCCAACAAAAGCCTTCACGTCCAGCAAAAGATGGTAGAGTATCAGATTTTCGTTCTGTATCGAAAGTTGTGGTTTCTCATCCAACAAACTCATCATAGATTGAAGTCTAGTGACATCCACTGCCGAATCGTCACCTGTGAGAACCCTACCGTGGGCAGCAGGATCTCGAACGATAACCTCTCCATTCAATAATTTGTTCCCCCTCACAAGATCCCATACTGTTTTCTCCCTCAATGACTGAAGCTCGTGTTTTGTGCAGACATTGTGCAGAATTTGCCTTCTTGAAAGATCCAGAGTTTTGACCAAGGCTGACATCTTATCCAACTTGTGATATTGCCTCGAGAGCAAGAGCTCATGCAAATTTGTCGAGTGCCATTCTCTTAAACAGGATGCAATTTCGTCCACTAATGGTTCGGAGGCAGATGTTGGGGTCTCGTCTCCAATCTTCAGCATAGGTACTGGAGCTGGTGGCTTGGGTGCGCCAGGCTCTCGTTTCGCAACAATTGACAGTCTATTTGTATTTCCGTTCATGAAAGCCTTGCTCTTCGGTTTCTTCTTCGCAGGTTGTCCGTTTGCGCCATTGATAGAACTAGAGCTCTTATTTGCCAAAACTCCATTCGTAGATCCGTGCCCATTGACAATGTCTCCATCCTCGGTAGAAACCTGACTCTCACCCTCGTCATCTCCTAGAACCTCCCGAACTTCTACGCAACTGGTTGGAAATATTCCAGAGAAGACCCTAGCTTCCAGAGTCTGCCCTTTTATACTTGTCAAGCCAGCCAGTAGATTGGGCGGAGCAACTAAATATCCTCGAAACCATTGTGAATCTTTCCCACCCTGTTCAATTATGTATAGTTCATCCCCAAGCTCGAGTGGAAGATCTGCGGGCGAGGAAGCAACAAATGGGTGTGTTGCGACGGCGAATGCGATGCGTGGAAGAGGTTGCCAGGGCATATTATCAACTGCGCATTGGGAAGAATGTGGAATGCGGTGGACGGCGCGACGAAGCTAATCAGCAAAGAGATGTCGGCGATAGATGGGAGGAAATCTGCTTCATCAGGAGAGAATTTTCTTCTTCTTTATTTTGGTGTGTTTCGCGTTGTTGATATTTCTTACTAGATTGTTGCAGTATGTCCCTTATCGTAGCGGCAGAATTCAAGGATCAGAATCAGGATCAAGGAGTCGATACTTTGATTTAGTGGTATTGAGGGACGTGAATATGATAGAGTAATAGACTTCAGGATTCAGGTCAAACAGTGTCTGAATTCAGTAATTGATCTCGTTGTCAATATCGTTAACTTTTTTCTGAAGTTCGGGGTAAGTGTTCTAGGTAAGGTTTGGAAGGGGGTAATCGTTATGGTACTAGGTATATTTAATGTGCGCTTAGACAAAGATGTATTATTATATTTGTTAAAGTGCAGTTAATATAAATCGGTGATTATTTGGAAATTGTCTCTGGTTATATGGGTATTCTGATATCTCGAGATACTCGAGGCCATGCTTCACCCAGCACACACTCTTTTGTGTTCAGAGAATCAAGAGCTGCTTCAGATGCACTTCTCGAAGAGAGCACAAGGCTGAACGGCTGGTATTACGGATTTCTATGGATTGCTTTTGATTTGCTGTCTCGCTATTGATAGTATCGTCCATGATTCACCATGTTCCATATAAATAAAGCTATTATATGATACATGTATAGAGGGCGAGAGGTATATATGGAAATGGAAGGACGGAGCTTTCTGTTATTACTCTGGACTGGTCTGAGATCTTGGGATGCTAAAGTGCTTCCCCTGAATATCTACTTGTACATTGTATCATATACACCATCATTCAAGGCCGTTTATTCGATAGGATCTTCTTGCCACAAGTTTGATAGCACCATTGCAGTTAGACACTCGTTCGTCTGGTCTCTCGTCGCGTTGGCGATTGGGTATTCCGATTCGCTGGATTGCATTTTGTTTGCTGCCCACCCATTGCTACTCTGACCCATTTTTGTACTTGCTACCTACCTAGGTAGGCACTTACTATATTGTAGATGGTGAAATGTGCTATCTTCTGAAAGCTCTACACCCCTAGCCACGCGTCAAAAAGTGACATATGTTCTTGGATGTCCATTTCTTTCTATCATCCACTTCTTGGGACTCGTATATGGAAATTTACAGAAAGAACAATGAGAGAGCCTTTCTCGTTGTGGCTTTTAATACTCACTTTCGTCACATCGGCACACTTTCCCCCCTGTTCGGATAACGAATCCAACGACCCAGCAGCTAATTAGTCGAAAAGCCACCCTCACTAATTTCATGTCGTCCTCTATCTGCAGGGGAACCACACACAGACTGCAGAAGTAACATGTTGTCAGGGACGGAGCCCTACTTTCTTAGTACCTGGCCCTCTTTCCTCCACGTGTGTGTAAGACCATAGCTATGAAGTACAACATATCTTGGAGCTGTACAAGAGATCAAGGGACGTTTACAACTGTCGAGAAACTTTTGAGTTGGGTGGTTAATTAGTCGTCAGCTTTTAGTTGGAGAATATTATCACATCCACCAGGATAAAACGTGTGGACTGTGGAGGCTAATCATATTGATCAACGCCAGGTTGACCTGGTACGAAAATTTGCAGACCGTTCTCGAAACTGTTCTCCATCTCGAGTTGGGGATTAGTGTCGATCATGAAAAGATATTGTTGAGAATATATCATCTGCAAGATTCATCCATTGGATAGCTACACACACAGACAAACACATCCATCTCTTCGTCAAATAGTCCTCAAAGTGGAAGGAGTCAATGAGGGTAGAAACAGAACGTCGGGAGGGAGAGGGTCTCCACACCCTATTGTGTTGAGAATGCTGCCACAGTAAAGCTGTTCAGTGCCATGGAGGGGCTGCTGGGAGACTAATTCCTTGATTTAACAAGATACTCATATCGTGTCTGGCTGGTATTTCGCAGCGTAATAATTCCCACAAGACATGTGTATAGACTGTCCACAAGTACATACGTACACCGGAGCCGAGGAACCCGAGACTCGCGTGAAAATGCTCTCAACCATTTCCAAGATCTATCGGTGTACACCACGAACAGCCGGTAGTAACAGAAGATTATCATTGGCAAGTTCATGGCTACCACTGCAGTTGGTAATCACAACCACAGAGGGCCTATCATCGGGAGAGGTGCACCCGACTTACCGAGGTTTCACCGTGAAGCTCAGCCATTTATTTGCTCTCGAGCTCTCTGTTCAGAATAATAAAGCGTACGACTCCACAAGCCAACATTGTTTGTCATACTTTGAATCTTCCATAGATCCCAATAATCACTGCCAGCACACCTGATCTATCTGAGTATCATGGCTTCATCCGAGAAAGATGCTGCTACCAAAGCTCGCATCCTCAAACACATGAATGCAGATCATGCTGGTTCTCTGTCCCTCTACCTACAGCACTACTGTCAGCTCTCCAAAAGCGAAGCCTCCGCCCCGAAGCTCCTCGATATCTCCTTCTCCTCACTCCAAATCTCTTCTAAATCCGGTAAAACTCACACGATTCCCCTTGATCCCCCCATGTCTTCCTTCGCCGATTCTCGACCTCGATTTGTTGCTATGGACTCCGAGTGTCGTAATGCTCTCAACATCTCCCCATATACCATTACTCGATACGAGCCCCCAAAGATTTTCCTCCATCGATTGATTTTCGGCTTATGCTTTATGACTATGGTTGTATTTGCTACGAAATCGCACATTGTACCTGGTACATTCTTCTACGATAATGTGTTGCCATGGTTTCCAGGCGGCCCAAAAACTTTTTTGTGGCTTTCTGATAAGATTGCTCTCCCGACTATTGCGATACATGTGGTTGAAGTCATTTGGATGGATCGGAGCAGACTGATGAAGTACAATATCGAGAGGGGAAGTTCTATTTGGTGGAAATGGATGACAAGTTGTTTGATTGAGGGGTATGGAAGTTTTGCCAGGATCGATGCTATGATCAAGCAACAAAAGAAAGAGAAAGAGTCTAAGGGAAATGATGGACATTGAGATATTCGGCAGAGGACATATAGAACAATTTTACGGAACGACAAATTTTATGAACTGAGGGGAGAAACTGCAAAAAGAACGACGAACAGCACAACATGGAACCATGGCTAGAATATGATGAGAACATGTTGATTCTTGAGGACGGAAGTAAGCTAGATATTCTGGAAAATTCCACAATCGGCAATGTATTACTTGGTCTTTTGCTAGTTTCCGCTTTTTCTCTGTTTCGAAAAAACCAATATTAACTGTAGCCTTCACAGAAAGCGCATTTTCACCCCTCGCCTTCTTGGTTTCGGGGAAGACCATGTTGATGTTGACAATTAATCTACGCGTCAAAGCTTGCTATGAGAGCCAGTATCTCTCTCTGCCTAATGTCTTGTCAATGTCTGATACCTACCCCGCAAATCTCCAAAGCATATAACCATCCTACCAACCAACAGGTCCATGTAGGTTACAGATATCTTCATCTCCCGTTATCACGGCCGGTAACAGCCATGATTGCCTAAGTTGTGGTTGAATTAGGATTCAATGCGGCTCTTCCATGGTTGGCGTTAAGCTCAGCCTCCGTTTCGCGCTCCCAACAAACGAGAAATATTCTGGCCTCCTGAGGCTGTTGGAGATACCTGAAATTGACCTTCTTAAATGATGTTAGAATCAAAATGTTTGGTGTGAATTTTCTGGCTTACGATTATCTTCCTACTCTGTGTTTTCAGGTAACTGAAGTCTGGTACTTTTTTTTTCCTCAGTTGCTATTGATATTTGAGATTTTGTTTCTGCTAGTAGATCTCTTGTCATTCAGACTGCATTTGCTTCATTGTGATTGTTACATTTCATTCACATAATTCATTAATTTGATTTCTACATATATTTTTGGCATATCAATCATCACTTTTATATATGTCTTCACTCCTTACAACCCTCTTTCGCAGATCTCACTCCAACTACCATCCCAACTCTCCGACATCCATATCTACCTCTTCACAAATGGGTTCATGCCTTTCCCTGTCCTCAGGTCCCTCTCCAAAAAATACCACCTTCACATCGACAGCCTTCGGGCGCTCAGCGTACGTACAAATTGAAAAACAGGACGAGGTCAAGAGATCATTACTGGTAAACGAAGAAGATTATTATTCAGATGAAGAAGATGTGGGTTTTATGGATGTTCCGCCTAGAAAATATAGGTTGAACAGAGGAAAATTGCAGATGCAAGAACATGAGAGGACGGGGAGTAATGGCCCATCACAGGATGATTACCTTTTGAACAAGGCACTCCCTCCTTCTCCGGAAGAAGGAGACGAGCCACCTTTCGAAGGTATGATCAAAGTGTGGAGTTCAGAAGGAGAGGGAAGATGGATGTGGCCAAGGGGAATGGGAGTTCCGGTGGTGGTCAGTGATGATTATAGGAAGTGGAGAGAACAGAGAGATGAGAGAGTTGGGGGATTGAGATCTTAGGTTAGATTGGGCCTTGTAGTTCAGGAGTTGTAGATGAAGACACAAAAGCTCCTTGGTACATGAGACATTGATTGTCCAATTTAGCTTCAGCGTTCAGAAGGTAGGCTAATTTTTCACTCTTGGGTTATTCAATGTTATAGTACATGCAAATTTTACTTGTTTTAGTTTGGGATCTAAAGCATATATTGTCATATCATCTTACATACACCCAACCATTTCTCTCTATAGTTTTCGCATGTTTTGACTTGTCATATTCCTGAGTTCTGTTCGCTCGGAATTACTGGTGTTGAAGAATGAACGTCACAATTTTCCAATTCATCAATTCCAGGTGCGAAAATCACAAAGCCTACCCACAATTCTCATTCATAATGAAACGCTTGATTAAATTACATCAATCACTAAAAACAAATTCTTGGACGAACCAGAGTTGTCAAATCTATAACTTGATGAGAAAGATGCTGCAATTGTGCTTATCTCGCGCAAAAGTTGGTGAGAAGCGGTACGTTCACCTCGCGCCTATTCGTCTGATCATGACATGAAAGAGAATGTACTCTTATTTACGAAGATTACAAATTGCAACCTTAACCAGTGCACAGATATACCAGAAGGATTATCCCAAGGAAGAATCGCGATCGTAATCGTGAAGCATTGATCTCCAAGTTACAATCTCTTTGGGCCTCTCCCACACCCCACCAATCATCTCATCAACTCCTCAGGCCACTCCTACTAAGATACATCAAAATGGAATGATTCTAGAGACTACATACGGATAGTAGAATGTCAACGCAGATCAAGCGCGCGGTAATATCGGGTCAATCAGCACGTGGGTCTCGGGCCGGACTCGACCAAGAGATACCGGCCAGATGTGTGGCTGGTGATGGACAACAACCGATTCTTCTCACGAATTTTTGTAGGGACCTCGAGAATTTAGGGGTGGAATAAAATTAGCTTTTTACCTTCAGCACAGTCGGTCCGCATGACATCGTCCTAAGGGGGGAATCCTCGGACCTCGAGATATGGCGGTGCAGTGGTTGCTTGTATTGTTGGTGTTATTAGATATCTGGGCCTCTTCTTGGGGTTATGAAACCTTGTCGAAAAAGTTTATATTTTCTCAGAGCGTCTGGTGAAATACTCTGGGATCTTCTTATATCATTCGCTAAAATGTCGAGACAGTGGTCCAGTGCACCATCATCCAGGTCGCATTCTTTACAACGAGGTGGTTCCTCTTTCGATCGGCCACCAGCGAATGATCTTACAGTCCCGAGAAATGTTAGCCTCGACGGACGTGCAAGTTTCTTCCGACCTTTTGAACAAAGCACTGATCCGACGCACCGGAGACCTGTGACGACAAGAGAGTCTTCGAAAAGTGAATATCAAAGTGAAAGTGAAGAAAGCCGGAGCGGAGATAATACCCGTAAGAGGACGGGGTCCGAGGTTAGAGGTAAGAGAAGGAATAGTGGTTATAATACTGATGGAAGCACGGGTAGCGGTAAGGGTACCGGTCGTACCACTAGAGGTAGAAAATTGCATAGTGGAAACCCAAGATTGGAAAATAGTTCAGATCGGAATCCGAGTCTGGTTTCACGAACATCTTCAACGTCATCAACCGGATCCACAACTCTGTATAAGATGATGCCAGGTGGTGATTTCGATAAAAATGACTATTACCCTAACGATTTCCAACAAATGAGCATTGCACTCTCAGCACAGAAGGGTAAAAATTCGGACCAGGGGCGAAGGGATAGATCAAAAAGTCGTCCAAGAAAGGATACAAGAGATGGAAGTGTAATCAGCCATAGAGCCCCTAGCACTAAATCATTTTTTTCTGACGGAAGTTACCTCACGGCTGACGATGGCCTGGGGGTTGAGACTAAAACCATGGCAAAACGGCCGAGCTTCCAGGGTAAGTTATTTCCAACATCTGATCGCAAAAACATCTATTCAAGCATCTAACATTCATACAGAGATCGATCAATCTCAAATATCCTTGGGAAAGTCGGCACTTGTATTAGAGTCTGATGGTTCGGTAGCGAAACCAAAAAGCGAACGAAAGCTAGTCAGAGTGCCACCGCAAGGGGAGAATTCCGAGATACATGTGAATCGGCAATCACACAAAAACGGAAATGAGATTAAGCAGGTACTAAAAACAAGAACTCTCAGTGCTGAAACCCTCCCACAACCTCCACTGAATCCACGTCAAGAGTTTGGGAAATGGGGTTCTTTCGGCGACCCTGAAAGGCGCACTGTGAGCAATCAAAGCCCGCCATCCAACTCACATAGAGAGCGAGGATATCCGCAACAGCCGAAACATGCTCGTAGAAATGCAAGTCCAGCAAGCAGCAACACGCATACAGGGTTTTCGAAACCCCCAGAGGAATACGTTCCGAAACATTTCGATGAATTCATTGGACTATCAGAGAAAGAGAAGACGAAAAAGAAGAAGAAGAAGAAGAAGGGGGAGGAGGAGGAGAGGGGGGAGGGGGAGAGGCGATATAGTAGAATCAGAAATGCTTTTAGTATGTGGGGTCGTAAGAATCGGTCTGACAAAAACAGATAGGAGGGTTCAGCAGATCTTGAATATTCTTCCTTTCCCCCCCCCCCCTTTTTTTTTTGTTAAAAATCTCGTCTAATTAGTAAGGTACGTTTTGAGCGATTGGGGATCTCTTAGCATGTTTGATATATTTGGTTCATTTTTCATAGATTAATTGTGGGACTTGTTGTGCTCTTCCCATCTCACATTGGGGCTTTGTGCCTGCTATTCTATAGTACAAATAATGTACTATAATTATAGAGCGAGTAGATAAAATTTCTGACCAAGTTCCGTTGGACAGCTTCAAAATTTCTAGAATTTACCAAGTGGTACAAACTGATAAGTCGTAGACACACACATACTGCACTGTTACTGAGAATATCCTCGCTTGTGCAATAGGAGAACACGACGAGCTCCCCGCTTGGGATTTAGAAAAGACGATTTTTGTAGGCAAAATGATTTAGCATTTAAGATGACGTGACTAAAAGCTTGGAATGCGAATGGTAATAAATATTAGATGGTTCTTTATCGTACCCGTAACTTCAGATTGAGATATGGGACTTGAGGCTATAAGCGATTTGATCTTATGTCGCTGATAGCTGTATTTGATATTGCGGACGTGTGTACTGGGTTAGGGGCGGTCGCGACCATAGCCGTGAAGAACATTCATCTGAGTATTAAACGACTCCATAATTGCAATGCTTGGCAATGAGATTTTTGTACTGCGTAGATCCGCTTGTGTATAGAAAATTGTCGCTTTGCTCCGGCCACATGGGTGCTATATATTGCCGACTTAGGGCCACGGCCAATTGACCACGACGTAGCTCGAGAGCAATTTGACTCCTGCGATTAGTGATCATCTGAGCTTGAGTCATTCTAGCAGGAATATGTCTGAAAAAGTCTCGACGATACCCCATTACGACCATGAGAGCATTGTGGCAGACTATTGCGGCACTGATTTGTGGGTCTATAGCAGCTGCAGGTCCAGGAATCGGATTCTGAGCTGAAGCATTGGTTCTCATCATCCAATGCTTTGGATCAAATTCATTTCCACTTATACCAGTACCTCCCATATAGGATGAAAGGAAGTTCAAGATATGACCGATAAACTTTTGTTCAGCAATGTAGTACCTCGGGAGTGGAGGGACGCGATCCAGCCCGGTAGATTGAAGTCCGTTGTAGTCATCCGAAGAATCAATAGTTTTCCGTTTAGGTGAAATTACTGTCAGTGTATGATGTCATGATCCTTGTCCAAATTGATCATGTACCTGCTCGTGGTCAGGAAGTGAGTAATTACTTACTTAGAAGAGGTTCCGAAGAAAACGAAACAAGGAATCTGAAATGTTCACTACGAACCACTTGCATAAATATATGAGATGCCTGAGCAGCGAGTGCTTTAGATCTTGCGGTTTCATAAAAATGTAGCATCCTATGAGTTACTCGAAAAAGACCGTGTAACATCCCCCATTGAACCCACATAAATAGCCCTGATGTCTGTCATAGTCAGATTGTCAGTGGCTGTTAACCTGGGGGCGGGGTGGAAGTCTTGACGAGAAGAGAAATGAGTAGTTGAAACCAAATCAGGAGAGAAAAAAAGTGTATTTGAGAGAAAGTAGAAAAGGTAGAGCTTGGAATCGGAAAACAGACTTATGTATCGAATAACAGTGAAGTATTGAAAAAGCTTACGAACATTATAGACTGACTGGGTTAGTATATCCCATGCGGCCGGTTTCGGGTAGCTTGTGCGGGATACGCCCCCATAGGCGGCATCTAAAGCTGCCCCAATAAATGCACATTAAGGGATATCCTTTAAACCGCTTGCCGGGCGAGGACAGAGAGAGTTCACTCTTTCGCAAAGCAATCGAAGATATTTGTTTACTGCAAATGCTGTGGGTACCCGCTATTGACCAGGGGGGAAAGGGGCCCCAAGTAGTCCAGCGTATCCAGGTCCGCCCCAACCAGTCATGACCATGATTTCTTCTCGTGTAGTGACCCTCCATCCCTGACCAAGATTACCCGGAGCGACTTGGACGTGGAGTGGTAAATATGACGGAGGAGGAAGAGGTGAGTTGATAGCTGTAGTAAGTTCTAAGATCTCCGCAGGGGTTATTGGACTAAAGAGTCCTACTGGAGCCTGACGGAAAGGCATATTAATTAGACAATTTGATAGTTACGCTTGAATTTAGATGCGAAATTATCCCGACGAAGTCAGAAAGTAAACATAATGGACGTGCAAAGTTGATTCATAATAGAACATTAAGTACAATGAGTGTCGGTCCTCAAGAGATCGTGTTTGACATATTGCAAGATTTAACAGTGACTTGATCGAAAGTGGTTTACTTCGAGTCTAAAATACCCCATGCAATAACCTTCGCGAACAAAATCCAGTATCAAAGGAAAGTTGGGGATGATGTTGGTTGGTTGTTTGAATAAGTACAGAGAGGGCCAAAGATCTGTTATCAAGTGAGAATTGAATATCAATGTTTTCCATAAATGTTATTGTTCGCAGTAAGAGAGATATGAAAACGCAATCCAAATAGGAAGCAAAAGGAAACCAAATCAAAACTTTAGAAATTGGATAAGACGGCAAAGTGCATCGTTGTCAATTGCTCTTTACCATGAACGCCAGGGCTTGCGGCTTGCAGCTTGCAGGAGAGCGAAGAACGTACTTGGAACGATCAAGGCATAGCATTCGACAGTCGCCGTGTTCGATAACTGGTACTGTAAACTTCCTTTGATAGCAAGACATATTGTCAACCGAGCAAGCCGAAAAAAACCCCCTCAGCTAGGCGTTGGTATGTGTTGTGTCGAGTATTATGAGAACTAGTGAACTTTGGAAAATGGGTTGATCGGTACTTTAGCAAATGCCTCCAACACGAGGTAGGTATGTATACTGTAAGTCATAATGATTTATGATGAGAAGAGAGAAATCGAGCGCAGCGAGAACTGCCACTCAGGGGGCCATATCAATGAGATATTATATAGAGAGCTATACCTAGGTAGGGGGTTTTCGATCTTGATGCGAAAAGGAACAGGGAATGGAATATACCAGTCGTCACGTGAGTATCCCGACAACAACAGAATTAAATTGGCATGAATCATGAAGAGGCTGTGCATCTATATTTGATGACTCGATGACTCCATGCATCATCTGAAGGAGTCGATAAGATAAAGAAACTCTCCTGTCAAGTAGCAAGCTGGGTGTGAGTGGAAAATAAAATCAATTGTCCGCAAAGTAAGTTATCGGGGAATATTCTCCTTTTGTATGAAATATATTAAAGGTGGAATATAGTGGGACGGAGTAGTATTAATGATGTACGTTTACTGGAGTATCCACTGTGCTCGACCATCCGACTCATCAATCAGAAACGAGAGAAATCGTTGAAATTGGGTTGTCTACGCAAGTCTGAGGCTAAATTGAGCGATTGACTGTTTAAATATCCAGATTGGGCTCCGAAACAGCTTCCAGAACACCCGGTTATCAATGCTTTAACATTTGACCGTTATTTACGCAGAGACACGAGGAATCGGTCCCGAATTTGAAAGAATCATTCCAACAGCTAGTTAGAATCTTACTCTATTAAGCTTTCTAATCACCAACATCTTGGCATACATGACGGATCCAGGGCGCAGCGTTAATTAAGGGGAACATATCACATATCTGTCACAGCACGAACTTACCAAGACCTGTCAAGCCTCGCAAGCCTTTCCTAAGCTTTGCTTAAGCATTGCACAAGCTTCATAGCAGAGATCATATATATGAAAGCCAAGTCGGCTGTTCAACATCAAGATCTCTCGTGCGCAGCGTGCGTGTAGATCTTAAACGTTTGAGATTGGCGATGCTTGACGTCTGATGAACAGCCAGCAGAGCAGTGCCGGTGTGCATGTAAAGTAGCATTTCAATAAGTTACGCGTACGCTGTCGACATGGTGGTTCCCGTCAGCGCTTGTTGGAAATCAGGGGTATATTGTCAATTTCACCAATAATCTGGTACAATTTCTCTTGAGAATAAACAGAAAACCAAACCCCCATACAAACAAGCCCATTGGATCCATGAGCCCCTCGAAAAAAGTCACCCAAAGTGTATGCATGCAAGTGCATGAGATTCTTTACCCATTTCCCCACAACTTATATTAAAAAATGCTTTTTGGGCGCAACTTTACAATCAATGCAATTCTCCGAACGCCTCCTGTAATTTCCTCCATGTAAGCTCCAGCGGTAGCATACGAGAGCATCTATCCGATGACATAGACCCATGTACCAGTCAATTTCTTCCATCGTGCTTCTGTATATAACTTCTGAATTCTCCGAGCTAAGTCATACCTTCGAAGTATCATCACTCTTTACATTCACGTTCTTTTCACTTTCATACCTTCCTTTTCGTTTTACTATTAAGACAATTACATTCGTTGAACAAAAACTTGCCGGTCAAAATGCGTTCTGCGATCATCCTCGGAGGCTTGGCCTCACTTGCTCTTGCCTGCGACAACCCAGACCATGATGCTTGTGCCAATGCTTTCACCGTTTCCTCAGCCGCAGCTGGTCCTTTCTGTGCTACCTACACCCAAGCTGCAAACTCAGCTTCCACTGGTCTCCCCGCTTTCGCTACCGCATGCGCAAGCAACCCAAAGAAATTGTCTAGTGCATGCAGTTGTCTTCAAGTAGCAACCACCTTGGCTACTGTTGCCGTAAGTATCTCCTGGAAGACAATACCCGTGTCTCGAAATTTGGGCTAACCAGTCAATAGAAGAGCACAAGTGCCGCTGCTGTCTCAAGTGCCGCCGCCGTTCCAGTTGCTTCTGGCTCAGCTGCTGCCAGCTCATACGTTCGAAGCTCCTACGTCAAGTCTGTCACCGCCTCGGCCTCTCTTCAAGCCCACAAAGCAACAACCGGTGTTGTTGCCAGCACTTCGGTCCCAGCCGTTTCATCCACTGCAGGTGCCAGTACCGCAGTCATTACATCGGCACCAGCTGCCCCAGCTGGATGCACAGCAACCGCCTACGCTGATATTGCCGACATCATTGCCTCTTGCACAAACATTGTTTTGGACAACATCTCTGCTCCAGCAAGCTCCACCATCGATCTTCAAAAACTCCAAGACGGATCCACCGTTACCTTCTCCGGAACTACTTCATTCGGAACCACTTCCGACTCTGACTTTAACCCAATTGTTGTCAAGGGTACCGATATCACCATTACCGGAGCTGCTGGACACGTCATTGATGGAAACGGAGCTGCATACTGGGATGGAGAGGGTTCCAACGGAGGAACCGACAAGCCTGATCATTTCTTCGTCGTTAAGGATGTTGTCAACGGTGTTATCTCCAACCTTAACATCCAAAACTGGCCTACTCACTGCTTTGACATTACTGGTGCCCAAGGTCTTACTGTCTCTGGACTTACCCTCGACAACTCTGCTGGAGATGCTCCTAACTCGGCATCTGGTGATAAGCCAGCCGCTCACAACAGTGATGGATTCGATATCTCTGGCTCCGACTCAGTAACCCTCAAGGATATTGTCGTCAAGAACCAAGATGATTGCGTTGCCGTCACATCTGGATCCAACATTCTCGTTACAGGAATGACCTGTTCAGGAGGCCACGGTCTTTCCATCGGATCCGTTGGAGGAAAGTCCAACAACACTGTTTCCGGCGTTACATTCTCCGATTCCACCATCACCAACAGTCAGAACGGATGCCGTATCAAGTCCAACAGTGACACCACCGGTACCATTGAGAACGTCACATACTCTAACATCAAGATGTCCAACATCAGTGATTACGGTATTGATGTCCAACAAGATTACTTGAACGGTGGACCAACCGGTGAACCAACCAACGGTGTTAAGATCTCCGGCATTACCTTCAGCAGTGTAACAGGTACTACCACTGACGATGCATACAACTACTACGTCCTTTGCGGAAGTGGTTCTTGCTCCGACATCACATTCACCGATGTTAGCATTTCTGGAGGTGGAAAGACTTCCACTTGCAACTACCCATCTACTGGATGCCCATCATAAATGATTGATTTGGGGAAGTGGTGAATCGAGGCATGGAAAGTTTAAGTGGAAAGGATTCTAGCGAGCGATTAGCCATTGATTGGCTGTGGAAACACAATATTTGTATATATATATATCTAGTTCTTGTATAACATTCGAGATTAATCTTTTTCTTGAATATTTAGATCTACTTGAAAAATGGATTGATTCTGTGAAATAATAAATGAGAAAGGCTGCGATCAACATCAAGTGCAAAGTGAAGAAAAATAGCAAACCTATGAACAAAATCCTGTTTGATGCCCAGTACTAATGCCCCCTCCACTGTAATAAGATATTTTGTTAGCCATAGTTAACAGATCAACGTCAATCAATAAACCCCAAATCTTAGCTCACCAACCATAAACAAATCGATTCACCCAATACTACTACCCATCCACCTACCTACTACCTACATACACCTTACCCCAAAGAAATCAGCAAACAAAGTCTCTATACAAACCAGAACCCAACGCCTCCAAACCAGCCCAAAAACCATTCAAATTCTTCACTCTCACTTACTAACCCACCAAATTCTACAGAATCCCAATTCACATTAATTTTTATTTTATTTTTTTTGAATATTCTCTCATTTCCCGCTTTAGTTTTCGTTTCCGAAGACTTGATAAATTGATTTGATATATAATTTCAAAAGAGAGCACTTTCTGGATGTGTGGTTTTTTCTTTTTTTCGCTCACGTGGAGGAGCTAATCCATACATCTTCCAAGATCGTACGAGAAAACGACAAAAAAATATGACCTACGCAGGGATCGAACCTGCAATCTCTTGATTCGTAGTCAAGCGCCTTGCCATTGGGCCAGCAGGCCAGTTTGTGATGAACTGTTTTTGTTAAAGATGTGTGCGGCGTTTGGTGATTTATAGAGATCATTTAGATGTGTGCGTGGAGATAGTGGGGTAAATCTCTTCCGTCAAGCGATCCAATAGGTGGGTTAGTACGGTAGGTTAGAGCTTTTTGAATAGAATTTGAATAGAATTTTCCAAGGTCCGTTTTGACCCGAGTTTCCCCCTTCATTTTCAAAACTTGTTTTCATGATTAACTTACTAGGTGCTTAGGTGTAAATAATTGGGAATTATTCTCACAATTTCGAACTATGTTCCGGAGAGTCGTTTCCCGATGCTTGACATCTGTCATAGTAATGACATAGTAATGGGCTGTAGGGTAATAATCATAGATTAGAATAATTTGTTGTTGCATTCCTCGATGACAATCACATGACTTGGAGATTTTCGTCTTGAATGGAAATAGAGAAAGAATCCTTCTTTTGGGAAGAGCATTGGATGTAAAAAAACAAGAAGGGTCGACCCATGACTCAATTATAATCATCACGATTTTTGAAAATAAAAGTGATATGGGAGTTTATGAGTGCCTCCGGCGGACAAGTCGCAGTTTGTATACATGCTATCATACATCGAAAAACCATACACATAATATTGAACGAGACGAATGCAAAGCTTTGAATGTTCCTCGACATAGCCTTAATTGATTTTATTGGCAATAATGCATTGGAATAAGTGTAAATGAATGTGTTTCCTGCCAATCTACAAAAGTAGGAATGGAAGTTATAGAACCCATGGGTTTTCTGGATTAAGCTTCAAAAAGCTTCTTATGCAGCAAGCTTAACATCAAGTCTCTTGAATCCACCATTGTCAGCGACTTCCTGTTGCAAGACAACCATTCTCTTTTGGTCGCCAGTTGGATCAGCCGAATCGCCTTCAAGCTTCCATTCGAGGAATTCGTTGGTGTAGTTGGGACTGAAATCTTCATTCAAAACACCGAGACGTTTACCATACTTGGTAACCTTTTCCCAGTCACGTCGAACATTCTTGAGATCCTTCGAAAAGTATGCGTAAGAACGTTCAAAGATCTTACGGTTGACGGGAGAAGCCATTTCAGGTTTAATATCAATGTACGTCTTATAGGCGTCGGATGGAGAACCAAGAACGTGATCAGTTGCTCGTTTGACGGCCTTCATGAACTTGCGAATCTTCTCTGGATTCTGTGCAATGAATGCATCATTTGCTGTCGTCAATTAGCTAGATACTCCAATTGTATGAACTAGAGAACGCACCAATGTACAAAATGGAACAGAAGCAACAACATCCAAGCTCAGCAAGCTCATCAATACGGAGCATCTGAACATCAGAACGAGGGCGACCTTGATTCGCAAGCCACTCCTCCAGTTCAACCATTTGCACATTTTCCAATCCGATGCCGGCATGGATACTTCCCTCAATGATAGCCTTTGAGACATTCATGCCACAACGAACAGCTTCATAATCAGTTGGCTCCATGCCATAGTACTTGGTCAACTCGTCGATTTGAATCTGTGATCGAGAGCTGTTAGATTATTATCGCGACTGGAGTATTAAATGCATACTTTTCCAAATTCTCCAACATATCCAATCTTCTTTCCTTTGAGACTGCGAAAGTCGGTGGTAATTCCACTGTCCTTGAGATAAACCACTCCGGTGAATGGCTCATCAAGTAAGGAACCGATCGAGGTAACGGGAAAGTCCCGAGCTTTCGCGGCAAGAGTATGGATCATGGCTTTGAAACCCATATCGACTTTTCCGGAGCCGATGATTTCGGTAACATCTAGTTCACTCAATCAGTCACCACCCGAGCGAAATAATTTGAGTATTTGATTGCTAACCACTGGGATCGTTAGGCTCGAGAAGAGCTACCTTGATTCCTTCATCGGCGAAGTATCCAAGCTTTTGAGCAAGATAGACAGGTGCATGGTATGGCGTTGCGTGCCTATCGAAAGATAACTGTTAGATTTCTCCTTTGCTTCAAATGAGCTCTTTCATCCACTTGAAGCTACAATTTGATTTGTGTAGCCTACCAGTTCATCAAGAATGTGATTTTATCGGTCGACATTCTGTTGATCAGGTAGCTAACAAAAGGTTAGAAGACTCGAATGGGGAGGGAAGGGGAAGCATGTCCTTTCGCTAGAATTATCTAGATCAAGTTCATATGTACGGTATAATCTCAGATCCAAACTCTATCCATCGCCGACTTGAAGTCATAGATGAATAGAATTTGGAACACCCGCCATGCCTTTGTTACACGTTACCTTGATCTGAGGATGATTCATAGCGTGAGAGAGCCACGCTTCGGTTCTTATCGAACATACTGAATCGATTTATGGCGATTAGGACAATTGAAAGATGAAGTGACTAGAGGTGACGTTGAAAGTTTTGAATTGTGAGTGTTAAGAGGAAATAAAAGAAAGGAGAAAGGAGATGGAGGGGTAACGACATTATAAGGCACAGCTTGTGGTCAGCTTCGGCCCTAGTGCGGGGTAAAATCATCGTGCATCCACCATGATCCCAACAAATTCCGGACCTGCCAATGAAGAGCTCAAGGTATGACTAAATTCAATTCAAAGTGCAAACCGAGAACATTCTACCGGTTAAATAAATTGTCGTCATCATACATAAGGAAAGTGACAGATACAAGCTGTGAACGGCGTACTGAGTACAATGTACTCAGGTCACATCATAAGCCCACATTTGGTCTCGTTCACACGTGGTACAGGCATTAGATTTCAATGCCTGCATGAGGTTCTCATAGTGCTGCTGCTACAAATCCAGGTCGGCTACTTCGAAGAAAGCATCCATGTATTGAAACATTTCCCAGGGCTTGGCGAAGTAGAGAGACGTGGATAGGTCAGTGCCTGTATCCAATCTTCTGTTGACATGGCCATGGGGTTAGCCGTGGAATATCAAACCGTCGAAGCTGGATTATGCAAGAGGATATAAAGCCAAGCGGATCGTGTTAATATCTCCTTGTAATTCAGTCCCCTTAATAGAGGCAGGCCCTGCCTTCCTCACCACCGATTATCACCATGTAGATAACGTGGTGAGATCTTTCAAAACCAGGCAAGTGCTCTTGAAATAACTTCAACATGTTGGAATTTCCAGCCCATGCAGCAAGCTATATTGGAGCAGGATATGTGAGGTTCTCTGAAGTTGGACAATAGCTTTCTGAAAGCAAGCGGGTTGCCAAATATATATCATCGAAATAACCTGTTGCGCTCAAGAGATTTAAGCCTGGATTCGAGGCTTCATCTCCACAGTGAAGCCACCATCCTCTCCACCTTTCACAGATGCCCAGATGACATGCCATCGCTCCAATACGAGCCAGTATAGTGAGTTAACTGTTAGCTTATAATCAACTTCCTCTCACGACAAAAAAATTTAGCCACTACCGTACATCAACGCAGCGTGCTACCTCTGGACCCGTCTCATTTTGAACCCGATATACCAGATAAGATTGCCAAACTATTTCAGCACCATGGTTTTCGCGGAAGTACTAAAGCTCCACAAACTTAAGGTCGCGGAATTGATCGTAGAATGCAAAGCCATCGAGTAGCCTCGACTCAGAGAGAACAGGATACAGGTAGTTATAGAACTAATTTAGTCACTATGAGGGAGTCCTGATCGACATATGAAATAAGACGTACCAAGAACGAGCGTTAGTCTGAGCGCTCTAATGACCCCACGTGAAACGACGGCACGAAGCAGAAGTGTGTAAATAGGTCGAGTGGAAGATCGAGAAGATTCATTTCTCCTATGATGGACTTGTATACAACGATAGCACTATCCCTTTTACTGCGTGTTTTGTAAAAAAAACAAAAAAAAACGGATCTTTAGTAGAATTATGGTAAAAAAGATATCTAAATCAGTAATCACAGCCATGAAGATCAAGTAGACAGGAATCGCTTCACCCAATCTGACACACAGCTATGGTAAACAACCAACGAACCACAACAAGGCAACCCCAAAAATCTTACACTTAACAAACAAATCGGAAAACACACCAAAACACCAAATCCGCCTCACGAGCTCCAAATATGGGATGAGGAGAGACTAACAATGACCGAATTCCCAGCTACAACCAATTCTATTGCGAAGAGATACCTCAAAATGATACCTACAGACAAAACGTCAAGCAACAGCAATCTTGGTGTATACAAAGATAGATCCGCAGTCGAATATTCGAGTGACATATTGCAGAGAATTAGAGAGAGAGAGAGAGAGAGAGAGAGAGAGAGAGAGAGAGAGAGAGAGGGATGTAAATACCGAAGTGAGCCTTTTGATTCCGTTGTAGCAATGAAATGATGCCCTTCCGGGTGCCTGAGAACCATTTATCAATGCTGTATAAATGCAATATAATAGACGCATGCATCTCTAAACTCTCATCATATCAGTCCACAGAATCAATTCTACTCATCATCTTCGTCTTGGTCTATATCACTCATTCAACTTTAGATATGTCTAAAACCCGAACGTCATTTAATAATCTACCCTCACCACCCCCATTTGGAAATCCAATCCGAA
The DNA here is from genome assembly GCA_019395245.1 of Botrytis pseudocinerea. Classification (NCBI taxonomy): domain Eukaryota; kingdom Fungi; phylum Ascomycota; class Leotiomycetes; order Helotiales; family Sclerotiniaceae; genus Botrytis; species Botrytis pseudocinerea. The sequence goes on along the minus strand of JAHXJK010000135.1, from coordinate 142,056 downwards.
CAACAAATTCTCCACGCTCGCCATCAAAAATTCTTATATCTTCACACACCATGCGTGAATTCATCTTCAAAGCTGCAACGGTAGTGCTCTCAAGACTCAGTGATATATCGCTGCTCCAATTGCTGCCACCGAGGGAAACACACTGGTTGTTCGAACCAAGGCTGTCATAGATGTCGAAGCCTGCGGCTATACGGCCAAAGCTGCCATGACTTCAGAGAAAAAGCCTCTGACTTATGCAATAACCAAGTCAAGTGTTGGTGGAATGGTAGACCGAATTAAGATCGAAGAAACAGAAAACTAAATCAATATTTTCAACGCCGAGAATCCCAGCGATCAAATTACAAATAAATTTTGTTTATCAGATATTGAGATAGCCATATAAGTCTAATATTCAATGAGGTCAAAAAGGCTGCTAAGGATCTCGTTGTTGTCCGCTTCCAATTGGTTTCGGAGAAGATTGCTCTACCAGTTATACAAGCCTCGCGTACGCTGTTGAACGTTGTTTCCGGCTTTCTCTGGCAAGCTCTCCATGTATTGATATCTTGCCATATTTCTATGACATCTTCCAATACAAAGTTTGAGCCAGCACGTCATTTGCAAAGGAAAATGTGGCAAATTTGCTTCAGCAATCGACCAAAGCCTAGAACTGATCCATGAGTGACTTTAATGTAGCAAATAGAAGAGAGCTATAGAAATTTAACTGCTTGTTTTCAGACCAAACATCATAATGTTTCAAATACTTAGGCAGTGTAATTAAGAAAAGCTTACTCTCGCTTCATAATTCGCAATCAGGTGATAACTCAAAGGAAACATCCGGTCTTGTCTTACCGTAGGTTTAGTTCCAGATTTAGGATTCCCAGCACGGCCTAGAATTTTCGTATTGAGTGCCAACACACAAAGTTAGAGGCTTTCCAGTGTATTTTATTTCATAAAAAAGGCTAGGATCAGAAACTAGAATCGCGGGTTGACCAACGTAACACGTATTCACCCAATTGTTACAGATACTTAGCCTTGTCCCTAAACTGGGAGCGTCGAAATGGAATCCATTTAATCTAAATGGCCGATTCGTATGTCAAGGCAGAATACTGTCGATTGTTGTAGTATATACACTTTTTCGAGTAAGTGACATTAATAAAGTGACCACAGGCAACAAGGAAATCAATCTTGAAGATAAAAGTCGCGTTTCCTGATTTGTGAATGTGAATCGACTTCGCTTTTGGACTTCACTAAGAGACAACTTGGCTTGCAATGGGATTCTCCTCGTGCAAGAGAGCCAGCCTCGACGTGCGCCCTCCAGCCCATGTTCGACATATCTTGTGACACAAGCTAGAAATTTGTTGCCTCGACTGATGAGTGATGTACGAAATGAATATTGTCGTAAAATGCACAAAAAAGGCGGCACACTGGTGCCTTTTGTGGAACGATATAAAACTCGAACAGAACCATGTGGATATGCAATTTTTTGACACATTAATCCTTCGTGCGAATTATAAATCGATTAATCCCAAGCTTAGAAATCCTCCTCTCTATAGGAATTGTCCATGGTATATACAAAGCAAAACCCGCAAATCCAACTCTTAATATCCATCGTTCGTATTCCAAAATCAGAGATGGAAATGTAGTCGAAGTCGAGTTCAAAAACCGGAAGTAACGCCAGGAATGTAACGATGTGGTCAAACAATTGAATGATCCACCAGTCGGAGAATAACGAATGCGGCTGAAGCAATAACGGTAATGGTACGACGACCCAAAGGGGGTTAAATATGTGAAGTTGTGTAATAATACTGGTAGTATTCATTCGGTACCTGTCGGTGGAACATCTCCATCTTTTGTAACAATTACATAGTCAGCACTGGTCCTGTCCCCATCATCGAGTTCGTATTCACCTTCGCTAGCACCTGGGGTAGGTGGTAGAGCTCCTGGAATATGTGATGCTAGAGCTGTTGTGTATGATTGTTCTGGCTTTGGGGCAGCTGGCCTGGATGCGAGACTCTCCCCGCTTATTCCAGCACCCCGCGATGTGATATTGTTCTCAAATTTTGGTTCTAAAGGGCTTATGGGACCGTCTGTAGACTGCTGTTGTCGGGAAGCTGGATTCCCTGGCGACAAGATTCCGGGGATTGCTGCTGCTTGTTTGGCCTTTAGTCTTTCCTCGGTCGCTCTGAGTCGGGCTTCGAGTTCTTCGAGTTCGGAGGTTTTTGTAGATATTTCATTCTTCCTGATAGATAAAAAACATGATCTTAGTATGGAATTGTTGAAAATAGTGTTGTTGAAAAGAGTATAAAAATTATGAAGCCATACTTCTCGGAAACTATAGCGTCGAGGTCCTCGCTGCTGTCAAGCTTGAACAAATCATCCAATGCGAGAGCAAATGATCGTGCCATTTGACTGAATACCCATTAGTCTCATCTTACAGCTTCCAAACCCATCAAACCTACGATTGTGGCCTGCCAGTTGGCACATATTGACTATCGAGTTCGGCGTCGGACATGATTGATTGTGAAGTTAAAGTATCTCGAGCTATCTGGATATAGGGCTGTAGCTTAAAATGTACCCGGTAATTGAGATCTTCGGGTACGCAACACGAGATTGGAAGTTGGAGGTTGGGTATGGAATGTTCTTGGGATATTAGATGGAAAAAATGGTCTTGTTAAGAGATGGATGGTTTCTGGAGAAGTAGAAAACCTTAAGATTAACAGAGTCCGACTTCTTCTTGTATCTGTCAATGAATCGTAATAAGTTTGATGCGGATCTTTTGATGCGGATCCTCTGTTTTCATAGATTGGAGGTTGGCACCTTAAAGAGAAATAATAGGGGCTGCTAGACTAGTGTCATGTGAAATTAATGGAGAAGCTTTTGGTTCGTTCTTTCCGTCAGCTGGGGGTTGCAAATGACGAGGAGTGGATAAATATATATATGATCAAAACTCAGGAACAATCTTAAGGGCTTTTGGCTCACGAAATTCCAATCAAAATATGAAAACGTCTAACGAGGTGAAGTTGTCTCGAATGAGAGTGGTCAGGGGGATAGTCAAATGGAATGTGAGGAATGAATGCATAGAAATGCTGTCAACTAAAGCCACTCGAGTAAATATAGAACTATGAAAATAGAATAATCAGACCAGCTTTATGCTGGTAAATTGGTGTATTGAAAAGTTGACAATAGCTAGATAGCATTCAGATATTTGGCATGAAGATCATCATTAAGCAATACCCAAATGGGCAAAAGTAAGGTTTTCCATGAGGGGCAATACTCCTAGAAGGTTTTATCGGTTCATGAAGCAGATGAAAAGCAAGTTCGTAAAGCATTGATGTGGCTATCAACAACGCATAAAGGTGTGTCTTCGGAAAAAGGATAATTGGATAAGTAGGATACTGGACATGCATAGGGAATAGATTGAAAGCATATTTCAATAAGATGACAGGATACCTCTTCAATGCCATGCACACACATTACGGAGTCGAACACCTTATTTCTCCATTTCTCCATTTCTCAAAGGATTTCTCAAAGAGTTTAGACGACCCCTTAATTGCTAATAAGAAGCGACGATTTCTACTCGGGTAGAGAGAGTGTTCTTTTGAGGAACTGAAAACCAAGAGGCGGTTGTCTTCTTGAGAAATAGCACGCTTGGGTAAACTTTATAGTTTGCTCCAACTACGTTCGTCGTCATAGATACCGGTAGATACTAGATGCTAGATGCTAGATCGAGAGCAACTCTTCCTGTCAACTCATTGTGGTAGACAACTCTTACCGTCATATCTCGAGTCTCTGGATGAATAGCTGAACGATCTACAGCGCTGTTTTAGGTTTATGGGAAGGGCAAAATCCTTGACGCTGCTGACAATGCTGAACTCAGTATACTGTACAAAGTATATGCGAAGCAAATATACGTGTGGCTGGCTTGACTGGGGAAAGACTCGCGAGCTGGAAGGGAGGGAGGGAGAACATCATCAAATCACGGTGTAATACTGTGTAATACACACTACGTAGATATGTTCTTGCACACAACATACATAACTTCAGATGTCTACACTGTACATCGCACCTTGGGAAATTTCGGAATGCCTCACCGACGATTCCCAAACAAGACCCCCCAAAGAACTGGGGGATCTTCAAATATGCCTAGAAACCGACCAAAGGCTGAATTTAAATCCCGAGTCCATGTCCATTTCCATTAGCATTTTTGTTTCTATTCCCATTTCCATTTCCATTTCCATTGGATCTGTTTTTGATTTTGTCTGATTTTTGATTTTGATGAAGGCACGTGACCGCCCTCTAAAAATTTGGGCTAGAAAGCTACCTAGCTGGGGATTGTTGTGGTCAGAACAGAACATGCGAATGTGAAATGGTATGAATAACCTCATACTCATAAATTTGATCATAAATCAATCAATTGTTGTTCCCATCAACCACGACCCAAAGTTCTATCAGTCGCGATCAATTATAACTCTTGATAACGATCTATTCACTTAGTAGGTTTTCGCATCGATTACATCGCTTTAAATGCACCATTAATCATTTGAAAAAGGTTGTCTTGATACTCTAAACCTTTTATCAATTTAATCGCGAATTTGATCCACCCAACTTTCCTCTTCTTCGTCGTGGCTCCTCTTCACCCCCCCAAAAGTCGTGGAAATCCCCTCGAAAGCTGGCGAGGAGGATACCGTGGCATGAATACTACTACAGCCTATACGCCTCTTGAATGTTTATTGCTATTTCAATCTTTGGTCGCATATGGCACCGATCCAAACTCATTCACTCAAATTTCTCAGCTTTTGACCAATAACTCCCTGGTTAAGGATGGGGAAACATACGATGCTGGCAGACTGAGTGCGGATCTATTGGGGGATTTGTATTTACGACTTCTGCAGGAGGAATTGAAGAATGATGCAGAGCAAGATGTGCAGGAAGAAACTGGACCGTCGCCGTCAAAAAAACGAAAACTCTCAAGTCCACATTTACCAACTATCAAGGATGCCCAGCCTTATCGAGAAAAATTGCCCATTTTAGTGGAGAGGTTATATGAGCGGTACAAAGATTATATGGTGCGGGCAATCAGGGAAGATGAGGAAAACTACCGAGCCGTTCAACGAGATATTGCGGCAATTGAGAGAGGAGATTGGGATGAGAGAATATTGAAAGAAGAGCGGGCGGTCACGGAGCAGAATGGGCACAAGCAAGCTGCGGATGCTGGCATGAAGCCGAATGGTACCACTAGCAATGTTCCGATCACAGAGGAAGGTATATCGAAGGAATCCAAACCTTTGGATAGCAGACTGAAGGACCCACGGCCGACAGAACCTAGGCGTCTGGAGCCACAGCTGCCACAGATCAAGTCATTTGAGATAGCTATTCCTCAATCATTACCTCCAAATGTAAGAGAGCAATCAAGAACAAAAGCATCTCCATCTCCCGGTCCTTCGCCGAGAACCGAAGGTCGACCAGAAGGTTTGGCTATCAGTGATGTTTTAAACACTCAAAATTCCACCCCTGTTCCTCCCCCCAAAAATGTCACGGAACAGCAGCCTCGAAATGGTATGCAACATGGGGTACCACCAATGGCTCATCAAAGATCTGGCAGCCATGGTCCACATGGTCCATCTCCCTTACAAACTCAGGCTCACTCGCCGCAACTTGGTCCTCCTCCTTTGCAATGGGAACCACCATTTCACCCCGGCGGTCCTAATCCTCCACAGTTCCACAACCCTCAACCTGGATCGCCGCATCCATCTCCACACTCCCAGTTTTACCCCCCACCGTTCCCTTCATATCCTCCTCATTCGTACCCGCCCCAAAACCATCGAAATTCCTTACCAAGTCCACATTTACCTCCGCCCCATCATTCTGTACCATCATCTCCATTGAACCCACAATATCAACAAGGCGTTCTTTTACCACCCCCTCATACAATGGGTAGACCTCCAAGTACTACTGGCACGCAACTAGATGCATTAGCAGACGTTGCTGGGCAGCAATATCGTGCAAATTCTGGGTCTCCTATGGCTCAGCAAGGGCCTTTACCTCCGGTCTCTTTGCCTCCAGGGTCTATGCCACAAATTCCGCCTCACATGCCATATACACATTCATTCCCACCTCCACCTCCACAAAGACCTCTCTCCTCGACCGGCCATCCTCCCCCACAATGGATCCCTCCCTTCCAATCACCACCGTATCCCTTACCATATCAGCTTAATGGACCTCCAAATACCCGACCGCCGTTTCCCCGACCAGAACTTGTTGCTCCCGAAAATAGGCAATATAATTCACCTTATAATGCAAATCAAAGTCCACGGCCTTCTCTACCCATTAACACTTCAGTGCAGCCAAGACCGCAATTATCGCAACCTCATACTCCGTTGTCTCAAGCACCTCAGACATTCATGACTGGAAGTGGCACTAAATGGACACCAAGACCATCCGGCGCTACTCCACGATTACCTAGGGAGCCTTCTCGTCCACAGGCCGAAGCTCTTAGTCCTGTATTGAAACCTAAAGTATTACCCCAATCAGTAGAGAAGTCTTCACAAAAGAAATACCAGCCAAAGGATTCTCTCAAAACGGGCAACGCCAATGATACACCAAACACGTTACGCAAGCGAGCTGGCAGTATAACCTCAACTCCCACTGTTGGCCTGTTTAGAAGAAGTCAGTCGGTACAATCACATGCTGACGAACTCTCTCTGGATAACGAAAGCTCTGGCTTTCACTTCAAACAAGAAGTCGCAACACCCCGTGGCGTTGGTGATGTAGCCGATATATCGACTGATGAAAGTACAATGCGACAATCCAAAATCCCACAATCACCTCGTCAAGCAATGAAACGAAAGCGTCTTGATAGTCCCGAACTTAGAGAACCCCGTGGTCCACCCCTGTTCGTTTTATGGACTCGTGCATTTCCCAAGATTAGTGTGTCTGCCTTGGAATCAATTAGTGGTCATCGGAACGCGAGTACATTTGCAAACCCCGTCAAGGAGAGGGATGCTCCTGGTTATAAAGATCTCATTCTTCGTCCACAAGATCTCAAATCTATTCGAACGGCCATCACAGCTGGACATAAAGCTGCGGCGGCTGCAGCTGCAGCTCTGGTTACGCTGGATGACCAAGGTCAATCAAGTGCATGGCTGCCTATCGCTGAAGACCTTATTCCTCCAAAAGGCATAATAAATTACGCTCAGTTTGAAAAAGAATTGATGCGCATGTTTGCCAATGCTATTATGTTTAATCCCGATCCTGATCGTGGATTTGGTAAAGCATTTGAGAATAAAAGAAAAGAGTCTGAGAGAGGAGCGGTGTATGAAATTGATGAGAATTCATTAGTGAAAGATACAAGAGCTATGTTCATGGATGTCGAGAAAGATATTGGAGCACTGAGAAGTGCAGAGAGAAGAAGCGAAGAAGCTGCAGAAAGAGAAGCTCTTGGTGGACCTTGGGGTATTAGACATACAAATAGTCATGCTAAACCTGATGATGATGATGACGATGATGAAGTTGACGAGCTGGCAGGGGATGGAGATGGCGTTGTAGGGAACGGAAGTGGCTCGATAAAAAGAAGAAGAAAGGCTTAAGGTGGTGACTTCGCTTTGCAGTGATAGTCATCCCTCAAGGGAGATGTAAATATTATTGTGCTATGAGACATACGTTAATAATGAAAATGAGAGACATTCTCATCAAGTGTACTGCTTTCTGATCATCTATTGTGATGAATTGAACTGTTCCGAGCCGATCCATGTTTCTCCTACTTTATCTCACTCAACAGAAATAGAACCCACAAGTCCGCAAGTAAGCAATATATCATCATGACGGTCATTAGTGAGATGTCAAAATTTCGGAGCGATGCAAATTCGAAGCTTCCTGGGTTTTGATGAAGCACTCGCAAGAGTTAAATTTTTGACTTATGAGTTCATTTACTAGTGACTGATGATAAGGCTTTCGTAGTCGAAGAAAATCTGAAGGATTAAGGTAGTGTCATTATCGAGGAACATATGACATGATATTCAATTGCAAAATTCAGACGGTGATGACTCTACCACTTGTGTTCCAAATGTCCCTCGAATGACGCAGTGTGGATGTCACAAGCGAATTCACGTACGAGACGTCCATCATTTGCTAATGAGAAACATGGAAATTCTCGGTAAGTTTGTGTATAAAACAACTTACTGTGCTAACGAAGGAACTTTATATCCTTTGCATCCTGCATTAATTTACTCTTCATTCCCATGATTTTCTGGGGTATGTAGTAGCGGGTATTCTCATCGGTTTGTGCTATGTCATTTGGATATTTGGATAATGATCCTGTGATACACTCATCATCGCGCAGGGAATAGGTACGTAGTTGCTGGTCTTGAAGTACAAGGGAATAATGTTTAGTCCCGTGGTTGAATGCGTATGTCTTGCTATTTCCAGAATTTGGGAAATCCAAAGACTGCTGCAGATAAAGACGTTGTTGGGAGTGTTCTAGATGCTGGTTACGCAATTGATGGTTTCTTTAAGAATTTAACAGCTTTTTCTAGAGTGAGTTCCTTGGCATAGTAGATTGTTAATGGTAGATTTGAAATTTGTTTCTGTGAGGAAGGTGCTCCAGCGGATAGGTCTGCTACTGAGATTAGGAAATCACTTGAGTTTTCGCTTCGGAGAGATGGGTTTGATGAGCCCCAATAATGAAATCTGATGAGTTTATAATGTAGAAATATCTGTTGCGAAATTTAGAAGCGAGTATTATTTCAATTGCTTTTTAGAACGGGAGAGGAAGTATTAGAGGAGTTGAGATGAGCTCTTTCTCCTTTTGATCAGTTAATTTACCCTACGCTTCACCTCGCCATTCTCGTATATTTGACATATATTTCGCCGAATTTTTATGAAAAGATGATTTTGCAAGATGTAATGAATGATCTCTCGGCTGAGAATGGGTGTTGTTCACGTATTACCAAATTCTTGCTCATCTGACTGAGATCACCCAGATTATGCATAGGATTCTTCGTCGACGACAGGAAGAGATATCCTTTCGGCTCAGCATTGGAAACCTTCGCAAATTTGAATTCGAGACTAAAATGGTAATCTCTGATTACTTTTGCAGTTGCACTAGGGTCGACGAAGTTGAAGAAACATAACGTTTGGACTGCATTGGTGTTTTGAAACTGGCAGCCATCAACAAAATTTGCAAGGCATTACTGCCCTGGAAAGGTTTCGGAAGCAGCAATTACGCTGAAATTCTCAAAATATGTGCGTAGCCTATTGCTACATGAGAAATATCAAAAGAGAAACTTGCAGAAGTATTGTGATGTTTAAAAAATGCATGGGTACCTAAGTATATAACAATTCACTTGCGAAACTTGTTCGCGCGTGTTAAAATCCAATTCCATAAACAAACGCCTATCTAATACGTGGACTAAACGACCATGATATTTCCAATTTAATCATATATACTGCGAAGCATCTAAGGAGCAATCCTCCGACTCTATACACTTGATAGTTGGAATTGCCCCCTCTCCGCACCCCTAAAGACAAGAAGAAACAAATTGTGGAAACTTAGCTTTCCTCGGGCGATTCATGTAGTACTGAAAGCATAGAGCTCATCGAACTGACATCACTACTATAGTAAGACCTAGTAAGGATTAGCAATTTCTTCTTCTCAATTTGACCACCAAAATCTCAGTAAGACCCACCTATCGTCATCTCTCCGGAATGTCCTGCTATCTGGACTAGTCGCATAATCTCCATTTGCATCTCTTTCCTTAAACCTCCCTTCATATCCATGTTCGTTCTCAATATCTCTCATTTCCCTTTCCATATACTCATTATCACCTTCAAGTTCGCTTATGTCCTTCTCTAGATCGCGTGGTTCATCGGTATCATGACATCGTAAATAGTCTGCCTCAGTCATTACTTTCATTTGTGGTATCAAATCTGCTGTGAGATGTTTTCGTTCTTCAGATTCAGAATTCCGGCTTCGGCTATGACAAAGTTCTTTCTCCCTGTGAGTTGTGTCGCGCGAGTCTGATCGACCACGTTGTTTACTGTAATCACTACCTGAAGAATGGATTAGTATGCACTTTTTCAGGGGAATAGCGGAGGGACTCGTCACTTGCCAGATTCACCGGACATGATGGAACCAATTTCCTTCCCCTCATATTCCTCCTCAATCTTACTTGACCAACAGCCCATATTTATAGTTATCTTATAAGTGCCTAGGTATGTAAAAGTGTTTAAATTTTGGGTATCAAAAATATACAGCGTCGTGTCAGCAACGTAAATAACAGAATCAAGCACCGGGCTTCAACTAATGAGTCAAACATCTTCACGAGAAGTGGCACAAGAGATGTAGATATCACCAACATCATTGAGAAAAGGCTGACGCGGTTCAATTTGGGTCGAGACCTCAATCACGGTTCATGATGTTGGATGTTGGGTTAATCGCTGTGTGGCGATGTGAACAAACGCTGACCATTGTCACGACCCAATTCACCTAGATGTGTTCATTTGCATTCATAAGACCTATATATGATGGAGAGATGAATATTGATGGATGAGGTCATTGGAGTTATACATCTATCTATATATCATAATAAGCTTTCGGAATAATTTGTGAAATCATCCCAAGATGTTGGATGGGATGTACGAACTTTGGAGCTCTAGGACACTGGTGGGATAAGATAATGATCAGGATGTTGTCTAGCGCTTAGGTAAGTCGTTTTACAGGTGCCTCGAGAATGAACGGGGCCCCTGAAACGCGCTAAATCTTGCCGATCAAAAGCCTACTACGCAAAACATTCATTTTTCACCGTTTGACTAACATCCTGTTCCAGCTTTCCAGAGTTTTCCCGTTCAACAATGAGGTCAATGAGGAACGCATAAGAGCAAAATGATGAGCAAGGATGCCATAGTTCCTGCAAGGAATCTAGATTTGCCTCTTCGAGCATTTCAAGCGACGGCGATGTAGCCTCGAATATCGAACCAGCGCGGCCAAGCGCGATGAAGAAACTGGACTGGGTGCGCTTGTCATTGTCCGCAGAACTATTACTGTCGCGATCTAGATCCGGGAAGATCTAGAATTTAAATCATTCTCAAGATCTGTGCAGCTTGTCAAACTTATGACAGCACGGATCATATCTTTGAAGGTGTTGAGCAAAGGGTTTTTTTATCTTCATCCGTGGTAGTTGCGCACATTTGCGCGAGTTTGTCACATATACTAGAGATGATAGTGGAGTTTGATCTCTTGGCAAGCTCTCCGTCCTCTTTTCACATTTCTTTTCATTGGTAGTTGCAGCCCACGACGAGTATTGTGGGGTTTGTTTCCGATGAAAGTTTCATCTGGACTGATAATGTGCAATTGATGATTTGAGTTAGTTTGGTAATGGTGAGCGAAAACTTGCTCATTGTAATTGGCTGGTTTCTTGGCAATGGGTTGATAATTGAAGGTTTCCTATTTCTCGAGCTCAATCATTTACATTTGATATTCGACTTCATTGCTGGCAATCTATCTCCTCATTTGTAATACCAGCATCCAATAGACATCATGGAGGCCATTGAAGCTCGCCATATCCAAATGGCGGATAATACGTCAACCATGGAACCACATTGGGGATATGTTGCTCGTGTGTTGCCATGTACGAACGATGCTGGCTCATGTGAATATCTGGATTCTGTTTATGTAAGTCACCATGCCAGTTTTCCTGCTCTCAGAACTCTATTATATGTCGCTTTCGACAGACTACCTCTCATCCCTTCTGGCAATATGACCCATATCCATCGTTTTGACACTAACATTCTCTAGCATACACACGATATATCTATGCTCTACACTTTTATCTTATGGGCAGTAATAGGAGGCGTTCTGGTTATACTCACTACTCTTCATTTTATAAAGCCTTCAGAACAAGCTCTCACCAAAGCTAGAGACTCAGAGATACAAAGTAGGGCGGGAAATTCGTCCTGGTACTATCGTACATGGCGCGGAACAGCTGCTACTTTCCGACGATATCTCCTCCCAGAAAGCTTTATCAAGTTTTTTGGACATGTAACCAGGTTGCAGGTTTTAATACTAGCAATCATGCTAGGATACTTACTCATCTTCACGTGAGTATTGCGCCCCCTTGAGGAGAAGTTTCGCAAAGTAGTAACGTTCGATAGATTTGTTGGAGAAACCTACAAAAGATGGATAACTCCTGTCAAAAAATCGACTCTGTTCAACACCCGTACTGGCCTCGGTGGTTTCTCCGACCGTTTAGGAGCATTCGCGTATGCATTAACACCATTTACGGTACTCCTTAGTACTCGAGAGTCAGCTCTAAGTCTCGCGACCGGAATTCCCTATCAATCGTTCAACTTTTTACATCGCTGGATTGGACGTGTAATTTTTATTCAATCCGCTGTACATACCTTTGGCTGGACACTTATCGAGGCTCGATTATACCAACCGCAACCTACCACATGGCAAACTTTTATCAAGGAGTCGTATATCATTTGGGGTTGCTTTGCATTCTCATTTGTTTGCTTCCTATACGTCTTCAGTATTCGGAGAGTTATTCAATGGACCGGGTATGAATTCTTCAGGAAGACTCATTATGTGGTGGCTTGTTTATACATCGGCGCATGTTGGGGCCATTGGCAACAATTGAAATGTTGGATGATTGCCTCTCTCGGATTATTCTTTATTGATCGAGGGGTGAGGATATTAAGAACTTTGTTAATACATGTTGGATATTTTGACGCCAGTGGTAGCGCAGGTAAGCAATTGACTTGATCCTCAATATTTGGTTTCATTTTATTAATTACTCTAGGCCTCGGATTCCACCCTGCCCAATCGACCCTGCAGTACTTTGATGACAAGGACGGTGGCGTCATTCGATTGGAATTCGACCACAAACATGCCCCCTGGGCTCTTGGACAACATTTCTTCCTCTGCTTTCCTGCTCTTAGTATCTGGCAATCTCATCCCATAACTGTGGCATCAATACCCTCAGATCATCACACATATATCATTCGCTGTCGGTCAGGCGAAACTGGAAACCTCAAAAAACTAGCCCTGGACAATCAACTCACCACTCCCGTAATCCTTAGCGGTCCCTACGGAGAACAATTATTAAAATCAGAAGAGGAACCGACCAATATCCTAGCTATAGCCGGTGGAACTGGTATTTCATTAACATTACCTCTCGTTTTGGCGGCTACTGCTAGTGATGCAAGGATATACGAAGGACGAGCCATCGATTTTGTTTGGATTGTGCGGCGGAGTTCGTGTCTAGAATGGATTCGAGAGGAATTGGAGGAGGTAAAGGGGAGAGCAAGGGATGCGGGAATGAATCTTAATATTCATATCTATATTACACAGGAAGAAGATCCGGAATCGGAAGGAAAAACACATGAGGCGGTTATCAACGATGAAAAGACAGTCATGGAGACAGATGATAAAGCCATGGTAAACTCGATATCAAGTTCCAGTTCGGAAGGATCATCAGGTGGATTCAAGGTTTCATATCTAGGCGGCTGTAAATGTTGTCATCCTGATTTGAAAGAGGTGGTTAACAGATTCATGCAAGAGAGAGCTGGGAATGCATATAGAACAAGGGTCATTGCCAGTGGACCGAACGGTATGGGAAAAGATTTGAGAGGTGCTGTTGCTGAATGCAGTGATGGCCGTGCGGTTCTGAGGGGGGAGAAGAAGGGTGATGTGGAGTTGGTTTGGGATGCGAGAGATTAATACCCCCACGCCGCAAGGAAGTTCTGTGATAAAAAGCAAATAATGTTTTGTGGAAGGTACAAACATAGATATGAGATTACGTATTATGACTTTATGGACAGCTTGTATTTTCAAAAGTATAGAGAGGAATTGATAGTAGAGCAATTAAATTTCTCAAAACCACGTCTATTTCCTTGGACCAATGTTCTTCGACATGTGTAAAGTAATGATCGCGCTAATCTACTGAATCACTTCAACATCTGAAAACATCTGAAGTGCACAAGTGCTCTCTTCATTGGCTGCTGGTATAAGCCACTTCAGCCTTCTCCCTCACCCAATAATAAGATTATATTCCGCTAACCAATAACTTTCTCCAACCCCTATTTCGCGGACCCGGAAAGAACAAATTCTATATTCGATGACTCAATCTAACTTCATGGATACAGGCGCTTATGCAACGCACAAACAAACACCCTCGCCTATCATCGCCCCTTTTTGGGACCATCAGGCTCACCACAGAGTCTGCAGGATTAATGCCGGCCTATCGCAATTGAATTTCCTGTCCCTTTACGAAAGTGTCCGAGCAAAAGTCTAGATTTTGTATCGCTCCCCTGTCTTATTATAGAAGATAACTGCGAGAATGGAAAGATGTGGGGAACCAACATACTCCATTGGGCCTTGAAATGGCCGGTTATTGTCTGATTTTGGAAAGAGATATTGAGAAAATGGTCTGGGGTAGATTTAAGTCGTATTGATTCGGTAGTTTGGAAAGGATGTAAGGTTAAAATGGAGATTTGATAGTACCGATCGAATGGGTTTTACGAACTGGTGGGCAGGTGTGGTGGGGAGTGGCGATGGGATTTTCCGACGGGAAAGAAGAGATGGGTGAGAATTGGGAAAGTATATAGGCGATTGTCCGTAAGAAGTGGGAAAAGCTTTGAGAGTACCTGATTTGGGCAGTAATCTTTGAATCTCCTACTTTCCACCATTGACATCGATATAATCCTCGCTACAGTCTAATTGTCACAAATTCGCTATTGTTGAAATTCCTTATACACAACAAACCCTGAAACCCTATCCCTGGAAATAATTACATCCCTAATCGCACAATGGCCGTCACCTGGAAATCACCCAAGTTGGCTCTCTTAACAAGATTCAAAGCCACAAGGTAAATGCTCCGTGTTCCCATCTCTCACTCAGATATCTATTCCTCATATCAAATCCCTAACAACTAACCAGTTCATCAACTTCCACATTCTCATTCTCCTCTTCCAAAGACAATGAGAGCACTCTCGACGATGAAGCTCAAGCGCTAAGAAAAGAACGTACAGGACATAGTAAGTTGAGCTATTGCCTTTAAAATTGTAAAGGTTCTAACATAAGTGAAATAGGTTGCAAAAAGAAGACTAATTTTGAGAAATTGGAGCGAGTGATTATTTTCTGTAGTTTGTTTTGTTAGGGGTTATTTTGGTTGGGTGGGAAGCGAGGGGCTTTTTCATTTCTTGGGTTTGGAATTCGGGTGTTTAAGAGTTTGGGTTCGGAGTTGGAGTTGGGTGCGCAAAACTGAGATGATATTTCCTGCTATGAGTTGGCTGGAGATGATCAAAATCAAAACGAGATTTGAGGGATTGCATCAATCGGGAGCGGCATGATCGCGTCGCTCGGGCAAGATATTGGGGTTTGGACTAGATGAAATATTTGGTTTCTAGATCCCTCCTAGAATTCAAAATTCTTCCAATGTATTTGGATCTTCAAACCAACCTTTCCGCCTCCCCATGTATATTGAAGTCAAAAGTACTACTTCATTTCCTTATATTCATTGTGCAAATGTGGCTATAGATAGTCCTAAGATAAAAAGGAAGCCAAACCAGAGGTGATATAACACAACACGCTTCACGCCTTTGAGAAAGAGTAGTATCCAAAAGTTGACTATTAGGTGAAAAAAAAATATTGAATCATTTTTCATTCCAATAAGTTAAATTTAATATTAAAATGAGCCCAATGTCACATTCGGTGCAGAAATTATTTGAGCTAATGCATATTGAGCTTGATGAGATTCGATTCACTCGATATTATTAGATCTGATGTCTTCAATATATTATTATGAGTCTCCTAATGAGCCCTTACACTCTTGATATCAACATATATATTTTTTAAAAAAAGTCGTATGCATCCCGTGGTCTGTAAGGGAAAAGAAACTTCTCAAAATATTAGTGAATAGTTTCTATTCAATACGATCACTAGTTCTCATTTCGGTAAAGGTTGTTGTATTGATTTTTCCGCTTGTAGCAAACAATTTTTTCATTACACAACCTCCGAAAAGTACACAAACAAAACATATCAGGGTACAGAATATTGTATCTGATAATAAGTTGAAGTAACAATTATTTGTTTATTCGTTGCACAGTTGGATATCCTTCACATCATAGCCAGAAGGATAATTTTGCAGAAGTAACGCATAAGTCACTACTTGCAAGACCAATGAAGCCAAACAATCTCCACGAAGATCCGGATCCATCTATCCAGACATTGAATGCCAGAAAAATGGTCGATCAACAACTCGGTGGAGAATCCTCAAGCAAAGACTATTCTGTTTCTGTCGATCCTTCTAGCAAATGTACATTTGATCATTTGACAAAGTCGCAAGCTTCTGTCGCTGCTTGTCTCCCTGGATCTATTGACTGGCAATCAGTTGACGAACGAGGCTCCAAATTCTTGGAAGACTCAGACATCGAGATGGAGATGGAAGTTGCAGACGACGAACAAATTAGTGGGGTTTTTGAAAGTGTTGAACCACGAGTTCGATTTCCAGTAATGACACAAGGAATTTTCAATTCCGTGGCCATTACACAACTTCAAGATGAACTTGAGCAGACCAAGAATGAAGTTTATAAGTTGCGAGCAGCATCTGTACCATCAAAGGATGAAATCACTCTGCCAAAGAGAATGAGTCTTTCGCAATTGACGGAGATGTTTCCAGAAGTGGGAGATCAGATCGATTCTAAGTTGAACCAGAAGTTGAGTGACGCTCGCAAAGAATACGAGATCAAACTTAAGAAGATGCAAGATGAACATAATGATGAGGTTTTAAGAATGGGAGCAGTTACAAGCGAGAAGGATTCAAAGTTACACAACGCTGAAGAAAAGTTAAAGATAGTGCGCCAGAGATATCCATATGAGTCGTTCGATGATGTCTTGGCTGATATTCAAGACTCTCACTGCCCTTCAAGAAACAATACTAATGACAGACAAGACCTACCTCCATCGGCACAAAGTGTCAACTATCAAGCTGCACCAGCGTTTGCTTTTGGTTCATCTACCCCCCTCACAAACCCTTTACAAAAGAACGGTCTTAAAAACCCTTTCCAAAGCAACGGTTTTACAAACTCCTTCCAAAAGAACAGTCTTAAAAATCCTTTCCGAAACATCGAGTTGGCAAACGGCAATGTCAAAAAAAGAGGACGCGCCAAGCCTTTTCAAACCGAACTGAGCAGAGATTTCAAGAGAGTGAAGACAGAGCAGCTGGACAATTAGAGAGAAGGCTGTATCAAACGAAGGAGAGAAGAATTGTAACGATCTGGAGGAATACCTATATCAGGGAGGTCAATATAGTGCGAAAACACCATTCTCAGTTGATCTGAATCAGAAGTTTGGATACTTGTATCACCGAGATGATGGTTCCTGCCGGCTTCAAACCCACCTTTGATTATATATCATTTGCAAAGTTTGGACTTTGCAGAGATTATACAGCTGGGCCCAATGAAAGATTGATGTTTCGGGAAGTGGGAAAATTCCATGAATGCGTAGGTCTTCGAGAACGAGGAATCTTCTAGCTTGCTAACGTACATAAAAGTGGAGGCTTATTTGATCCAGATTGGGGCAATTTGGCGACTTCGTTGAAGCTTCATCTGTCTTTGCGTCTGAAAAGCTCCTTCAATGTCTCAATTCGCACAACATAATCAAGTCCTAGAACTCTCTCAGTCAAATTGCAGAGTGTGCGTGATCTCATGACCGAGTGAAATGACATATTTGAGAATACCAATCCTGTAGTGTTCTTACTGCCTGGCTGTCCACTATCTGCTTCTTGAAAAAGCAGGGAAGCACGATTCTAGAAGACCCTCTCATATGCAAATCGCCCTGTGGAACCCTCTTCCTTGTTGTGTGTTCTCATGCTTCCCTCGAAAGTTGTTTAGATTAGGAATTGTCATTAGCATCATGATATAGATTTGGTGTACAGGTATCAGAATGCGTGCAGTCGTAGTGGAGCAACAGTATGGTGATGCTGCTTTAATGTTGTGATTGGAGTGATTTAAAAGCAGCCAGATGAGATACCACGCCTCATAAATACCAATCCTTATACGTATACGCTCCTCCTACAACCACTCTACGACGTAAATATGAGCTTGTGTAAGTTTACCACTGGGCTTCGGTATAATAAGAGATGATAGATTCAAAACAATATCTAGTCTCGAGCGTCAGAATCATGACCGCCCTTTCGGATCTTCACCGGAGAGAACAGATGCTTTTCTGGCATCTCCTTCGTTCTTTCCACAATAACGGCATAGCAAACGTGAGTCTGTTAGACGTTTAGTCTTTTGCCTCTTTCCTATTGTAGTAATGGAGCTGGGTCGAGTGCTACCTTTATTGTGAAAGCTCATTTCTCATCTCTTCATATAACATCGTCGAATTCATACAAACACCTTGGAAATGTATCTCGCATTACCTACAACTATCCTTTTTGCTCTTCTTCACATGTAGCATAATTAGTCCCTACTATTACTTACTAGTATTCCTACCTACCTCAACGTTGGATACCACAAATTGCTTATACATTGCTCATACCAAGCCTGCCTCATCTCTACTTTGCCAAATTACCCAATCGAATCCTTATGAACTATCTCACTGAGTGCCTTCTATACGCTGGAGTTATCTTGGGTTTCGAACCAGACTCGTTACTCGCTCTTGAACAGAACGCGGAACCAAAATTAAGTGCTGGTTTATATTCCGAACCAAACTTCCCCTTGACGACCACCTACAAATCTTCACTTACTAGCCCACCCCTTTCACATATTCTGCCCTGGACGTGGTTCTAATTGGTACCCCAAAAATATCGATATTCTCCGAGATAGCTCGCCGTCTCGGCCATCATCTCAAGTTCGGTGATGAGAGGATTTTGATCGATACAGAGCAATTCATAATTCAAATGACGGCAATATCGCCATACCTCGATATTCGACCGCTTAAACACTTTGCGCAGAACAAGTGCTTTCGTAGCACTAATTCTTACTCAACAACGTACCGTGCACTATATCATTTATGGTCAATACTAGCAATTCGACCAACGCCACGGCACCCATTAATAGTACCCTTCAGGCCTGGCATAAATTGCAAGGGCATGTTATCGACAAGAAATATGACGCTGGCTACATCTTATTATCATACTTAGTTAGCCTGGTGGGCGCCTGGACTGCATTTGAGCTGCTCAATCTGAGGACAACAAGAAAAGGTCGCTATAACTGGTATGAATCTACCAGTCTTTTCGGGAACCTTTATTAAGTTGACACTAGGACGGTTCTCGTGTTCGCTTCGATAGCAATGGGAGGTGTTGCGATTTGGTGTATGCATTTCGTCGGTGACGAGGGAATTATTCTCGGTGGAGGTGATCCCACCTTACAAATTTCATACAATAAGTCTTCCACCTCCGAATCGTTTTTTCTGCCTGTTATAGTATTTTTCATCGCATTCTGGACTGTTGGCTCCAACGAAATGATAGATCTGCCTCGTGTTGGTTTGGGTGGGACTTTAGCTGGTCTTGGAATATGCGGCATGCATTACCTTGGACAAGCTAGCATTGCGAACTATACGTGCTTTTATAATATTGTATGGGTCGTCATTTCCGCATTCATATGCATTGCAGGCAGTGTAGGATCTATCTACCTATTTTTCCTGTGGCGTTCATCCTGGGCGTCATGCTGGTCGAAGAAGGGTATCTGCGCTTGTTTACTTGCATTTGCCATATCCGGGTTGCATTGGTTATCATCTTTTGGCACTCACTACCGTCTTCATAGTCGACCAACACCTCCAGCTTCGAATCCAACCCGTCATTTTGCTATAATTGTTGCTACAGTTCTGGTACGTTGAATTTCGTAGAGTCTATGGTCCATACTAATCAATTTAGACCGTTGTCGCTGCCCTGGTAAACATAACATTGAAATTAATGCTCTTTACCCGAAGACAAGAAAGCATAAACAGTTCTCAAAAGCTCACTTTGTTCGCAGCCATTTTCGATAAACATGGAAATGTATTGATTGGTCCACAAGGCATTCTGCCAAATCGAAAAATAACCAGTTCCTTCATCGAGGGTGTAAGGGAACTCATGCTCTGCTTTCGTACTTCTTAAAGCTAATCAATTTTAGTCTTTAACTGAGGTTTTCAACACCTCGCATCCAATATTTCTATGGATATTTAGAGCAGCGAGAAATTGGCATTGTGTTAAAGATATCATTCCAGCAATGCGCCTCAATATCAGTGCTCACATTGAGAAGCATAACCTTGGAGGTAGAGAGGAAGTCAGCCTTGTGGACGATGATGGCGACTTAATCAAGGATTATTCTATTGTGTTTCGAGAGCTTTTCTGCATTGCAGCCGCTGATCTTGCCAATGATCTTCGTATACCCATGGAAAAACTAGGCCCTTTGTACGACGATGTCATTGGCACCGGGCAGAAGATTCCATTGTCAGCAATCATTAAATCTCGTGTTGCTATAGTAAGCGACTTGATAGAAAAAACAATTGGGGATATCCAGCACAAGATCAAAGGTGGTCGACGCGCAATTAGAAGGCCGAGGAAAGACATCGAAAAAGATGCAGGAGCAGGGACTGGTCAACTACTCTTCCTTGTCAAGAAAGTCCAGCGACGCGAAGCAGAGGCTTTGCAAGCAGCGGGATATCGGTTTGGGAAGATTGAACAAGTTTTGTCGCTATTGTCAAACACCATAAAGATTAAGGATGAAGATCTTACCAAGCATCTCTCGGAATTATGGAAATTTGCAAATCAAGACGAGATGTTAGATCCAGGTTGTCATCTTGCATGTTTTGCAATTCGAGCTTCTGTCCGAGGAGGATTTGATATTGTTGTTAGGAAAGATGCTAAGAGCCAGCTCCCGACTATGACCTTACCTTTCGAATCACTGGAACAGTGGCAGATGGACTTTTTGACCGCAATGAATACTCTCAATGTAACGGAATGTCAAAGGTTCTTAGCCAAAGCAGTCAAAGCAAAAGAGCTACCTACAAGGGAGAAGACATTTTCCAACCAACTGCTTACCACGCTCCAATCATTAAAATACGAAATCGGGGATCCAATTTTCAGTGAAGCATGCCTCATATCCAAGCCGATAGAGGCTCCATGTCGTGGAGCTTCCACAAACCATCGGCCTGGAGTAGGAATTCTCATTGCTTTTCGGCTCATGGTACCTATCAATACTCGCCGTCCGCCAGGAAAGAAATGCGCGTTCGCGCCACTCACCCTCTTTAAATTGCAACAACGTGTCTACAAAAATTCTCTAGATCATTCTTTTTTCGTGCGTGCAATATACCGGGAATTCTCACCAATATTTGCAGCAACATTTCGGGATAGATCACAAGACAAAAGACTCCTGTCACAATGGAGACCTGCCAGATCTGGTGAAGAGTTCAAAGTCGAGGTGGTAGAGGAGCATGATCCGTTCGGAAACGTTATCAGTAGAATTCGGCCCAGCAGGGAGTTGCAATCACGGCCTACCATGGAACGGTTGAGAACACTCTGGGATTCACGCATCGGCCGCTCTAAAGACGAAAATGATTCTAGTGATAGACCAAAACCAATACGAGCGGCTTCGTACCAGTCTATGGGAATCTTGGTCAGTACGGAAGTTGAGAGAGATGTGAAGCTTAGTTCGGATAAGAAGGACAACGGAAAAGGGAGAGGATTTGAGGCTAAGCAGGGGAACAGGGGAGTTACGGCGGTAGTCACTGAAGATGTTGAGCCGCTGACGTTTGTGGATGAATTGTTTCAAATTTGTGTTAAGAATACTGGGATGCCTCATTGATTACTTGAAGGCAATGAGAAAGGGGAAGATGGAACGTATGGACGGATGGATGAATGTATATCTTTTGTATTATAGTACCACTAGATCAGATTAGATTGCGCTTTTAGGTGTGAGATCAGATCGAAGTCGGTATTGTACCTTGGTAGTTTTTATGAATAAACGCTTTTAAAAATTCTGAACTTCGAGCGTGTATAGACTGAAGACATCTGTCTGTTTTCTCCCATACTTCTGGATTGATGAATTGGTTTGGTATACAATAAAATGAGACATAATTGCCATAATATCACATGATCACTGTGAATAGTAGAACTAGCATTGGGGAAATAGATAAATACGTATCCAGAGCTGGTATGCCCCCTTTTTTTATCACCATTGTGGAAAAAAGCATGTTTTTTAAGTGCTAGGGGGACAATAATTTGATACCATCGAGAAAATGGAAATGATCTTTTCAGATACAAGTAGTGTGAATTTATAGGAGAGAGATAAAGGTCATTCCGCGCAAGTGGATTGAAGTTGGAAGTTTGTGAGCTCAGCCAGGGGGGTGGGGTTTATGATGTGATGTGAATCAGACATCTAGGTAGAGTTTGGGAAGGGAGGGGAACAGAGAGATGGGTCCGTTGATGACAATTTGATGTATCTAATTGTGGAGGCGGAGGATAGGAAGATTGGAAGAGTAGGAATTCTTGTTGTGTGGAGAGGCAAGAAGCGAGTAGGGGATGGTGTATTGATCTTGTTGAGTAGATTGATATAGTGAGTGAGGAGGTGTGTAATGAGTATGATTTAGATTGGTTGGAAAGAAGAGTATCTCGATTGAAAGATGATTGAATGCTACTTAGTATCTCCTGAGTCGAAAAGGGGCAATGTGTATAGAATTACTGATGTTAAGTAGGGTGGGTATTATGATGAAATTGATTGGTTAAAAGGTACATGGTTATAATTATGCCATATTGGAAGAACGTCGTCGTCAATATGTCAATACGTGCACCATTAAAACATTAAGGTTATTTATTTAATGATGGAACAATACGGAACTTTGCATGGAGAAACTTTACTGGATTGAATAAGAATAGTAACTATATAAATCAAATAAAAATTCAAGTCTGAATACGAAACTAAGCCTCATAAAGGTAAGGATCAAAAGGCCGTTCTGGGGCTTTTGCCTTTGGAGCAGCACGCCTAGGAACAAATGGGGTGGCTTTGGGGTTTCCTTTTCTATTCTTGTGTTTGGTTTTTATATGGGCTGCACATGACCCTTTTTTCGCATAACCGCCATCCTTTTCATTACAATACGGGCAGAACCATGCAATATTTCTAGCTGGTGGTGCTCTTGGTGCTCTTGGTGCTGGTGGCGCCATTATGGAACGAGAGGGGCCTGGAGGGGCCGCGCGAGACCGATTGTTTGCTGGTAGTGCGGCTACCTCCTGCACAGAGTCATCGGAATCTTCATCAAGGTAAAAGTCTCCAGGACCCATTTGGTTGTATCTCTCCCAGTATTCTGGCGAACCCATGGATACTCCAGTCAAGTAATCTCGAGGTTTGCGAGTGCCAGGTGATTTGTAATTATCATTCATACGCCTCGCTGCGCCACCAACAGGAGGATTGATTAAACCCAGATATCCATTTTCTTCGCGCTCTTTTTCGCGCTCTCTTTCGCGCTCTCTTTCGTCAAATCGTCGATTCATCTTCGATACATTGCTCAGCTCGAGGCGTCTTTCTTCATCGGTTCCCGAATGCGCTACAAGCTCTATTCCCTTTTTCTTCAAATCTTCATAATACTTGGTGGCCACAGGAGGAAGGTTTTCCTTTAGATAAAGACTGCTGTCCCACCAAGCGAAATCTTTCCATGGAAACGGTTCTTTTAACTTCTGAAGGTCTTTAACATGATATCTCGAACCTTTGTATAAAATTTCGTCGTGAGGATCAATAGCAAGATGAGGATCAAGTCGCGGATTCTGTCTTTCAGCTTCGTTTTCATGTGTCCATTGCGCTTTTGCACCTTGTTTCTTTCTCTCATTTTCTCGTCTGTCAGCTTCTACTCGCTGCCCTAATCTCCCGTAATATTCTCGCTGCCTTTTCAGCTCATCCGCTTCAGCCTTCTTTTCTTTTTCCTTCGCTTCCTTTTCCTTCGCTTCTTTCTCCTTCGCTTCTTTTTCCTTCACTTCTTTTTCCTTCGCTTGATTTTCCTCCCCTTTGTCCAAATTTCCCGATGGTGGCATGTTCTTGTCTTTGTTAACACCAACATCCATTGGCTCAGCACCACCCTTTTCAGCCGCGGCTGGGTCTGGGGTATTGGGTCTGACAGGGGATTTAGAACGGGCTCTTTTACGGCTTCTCTCATCAACAATCTCAGGAGATCGATCACGTTTACGAACAGACTGAGGTAGCAGTGCCTGTTGCCCTCCTTCACCGGTAGCGGCTGCCCTCCTTCGTGCCATTTCCGCAGCCAATTCAGTTCTTTTCTTAGCACGTTGTTCGGCTGCTCTACGATCTTCTTCTTCTTCTTGTTCTATCTGAAGACGCATTTGCTCCGCCTCATCAGCCTCAATTTCAGACAGTAACTGCTTTCTAGTCGCCTCTGCGGCTGCCGCTGCCTCTGCTTGTCTTTGTATCTCGACTTGATTCTCATATTCCAATCGTTGTTTCTCTCTCGATTTTTGACCCTTCGCGCTGTCAGGAAATAGGAAGAACCGATTAAGCCATTTCTCGGCCCTGGCTCGTAACGTCTCAGGCTGATCTGCGGGGGGTTTGTATATCTTGAGGCTTAGATCTGAAGGAGTATAGTCATTAGGTTGTAATTCTTCCTGGGGTTCAAGAATTATGACGGGATCGCCCGGATTGTATCGCACTCCTTCTGGCATACGTTGTCTATCAACGAAATTCAATGCCTTAGTACTCAATTCTAAGAGATCTTTTGCATCAATTCTATCCCCGGGATGATATGAAAGACACTGTAGAATTGCCCGAATAAGAGTTTTAGAATACTCCTGTTGTTTTGCAATAGGCTCTGTTATTAGGTCTGCGCCAAAATAAAGCTTCAGTCCTTGATCAGTAGGCGAGTCTGAGATGCCGATGTTCCAAGCACTATCCCCGAGTTCTCTTCCTGTTATCATGTAATATAGCAGCGCGCCTATTCCAAAGATGTTACAAGATGTACCAATACTTCGCCCCTGCATATGGGGATATTTTTGCTCCTGATAAAAATGTAAGCGCGGGATCTCGTCATCGGATGATGATTGCAAACCGGAGTTGCCCATTTTGGATCAGCACGTCCTCGGATATTAAACATCCATGTTTCATCCATAGGATCGCTGGGAACGATTGCTGCTTTTTCAAATTTCCCAAGCTATAATCACATTAGCGCCATTATTTACATAAATGCTTTGACGTACTATAAGTATTGTGCGATTACTGTGCTTTCCACGCCTTGTGTCCTGTACCCTTGAACAAAATACTAGATGAATTAATGCCTGTAACTGCCTCAAAAGCGAATGAAATGCTTACTACTTTCTGTTCTTATATCAAGATGAACAACTGATCGATATTGTTCGCGGTACATGTGATTTACCTTGGCCGAATAACCGTGCTCTAGTCTCATACAGATATTCGCCATGCATTCCATAACGCTCCATAGATCATTCTCTGAAGGATATTGTTCGCTGGGAAGACTCATTAGAGGGCGGAAAGGCTATCAATTCAAAAGACTTACCCAAAATTGTTTTCCAGCCACTGATGGAAATTACCTCCTTCACAGTAAGATGTATATGTTCTTCCTACCGTATCCGAGGTGGACTCGTGAAAATACACAGGATCAAAGGTATCATCCGTGCCAGTACCCGCGTCTTCTTCATATGCTCCAAATGGTTGAACTAAATGATCGGCATCCTTATCCCAACGTGCTCGTAAGTGATCGAGAATGGAAGCACCATTTTGTAGCCTTGCTTTTGCTTCAGGACTGGATGCCTGTTTTACAACAATTCTTTTATAAAATACCTCACCAGTGTAAGTGGTATTACTCTTCCTAAAGACAGCAACGCCCTTCCCTAAAAGTTTGTCTGGGAGCCATCGGTCACTAGGCACTTTCTCGTTTTCCGCATTGATATTCCATCCATAAACACGATTCATCCATTCCTCTCCTCGTTTCTGATCCTTTTCATAATCGGTGAACTTCTCCCACTCTTCAGCGGTCGGTGGTTTCCTCACACCCCTAAAGCCTCCAGGGTTAAATCTATTGGGAGCGGCAGCAGCCATATCTTTGCGCAAATCTGTAAGGAAAGTTAAACTGCGAGCTTTTCTGTTAGATATGTTTAGAGAGTCATCGAAAATGAAATCTATACTGCCCATGCATTATGGCAAAGCAACGAAAATTTAGCGAACAAAGGCCTTGAACTTGAAGGGAAGAAAATTACAAATGAAAGAAAGAACCCTCTTTCCTTTACATTGTGATTCGAACCCGCATTAGGACATTTCAACAAGAAGATAAAAGTTTGCTGAACAATAAATTCCACCGGAATTGGATGAACTTCAACCAGTGTCCATTTTCCTTGATGAATATTTCGTGCGATCAACATCCATCGCATTATCCGGTTGGTGGGCCCAAGATTTCAGACGAATTGAAGAACACTCAATGGGCTATACATCGGTCGCGTGTTGCATGCTAATTTGGATGACAAACACTCGTCGTGCTAGAGTTCTAATTGAATGAAAGAAATCATTCATCCTGCATCTGCGTTCATCTCCACATACGCACTCGCAGTATATGAGACAATAACATAAATCAAATAACTTTTGAAGACTTTAATAAGATATCAATTCAGCTCAAAGGTACATGTGTAAAGAGGAAGTTTGAAAATGTTGTAGTTGAGTTGAGGTCTCCGTGGCGTTTGTGGAGCTATTCTTAATGGGGTTAGTACTCGACATGTGACCTGATTGGTCTTATCGAGGGCAATTTCGACCGATCGGGTATAGTTGTTCTACCTCGTGACATGTCATTTCTGCCTCTGTGAAGTAACATTTGCTTCACTTACTCTTATTTTAATCTTCTGAAACCGGGACTTTTAATTAACTACCAGGTAGACTTTAAACTACTATAATTCCCCACCAAGACCCAGTCGTGAACGTCCTAGATACTACGAAATAGATCAGATCGTCGGCCAAAAGATCAACCCCATGCAAACAAATCATTAACAAACTTAACCCGACCCCTCACCCAACAGTCCCATGTCTGTGCTGTTCAAACTGAACTTATACTTCGCCTCCAAAACATATGGGCCATCTTCCGGACCCCAGATTTGTTTTCTACCCCATTCAGGCTGATTGATTCCATCAATCCAGTCCTCAACTTCCATAACGACACATCCATATTGCTGGATTGTACGGGGCCTGTCTGAGACATTGAAAAGTCCTTGAGTTTCTTTGAGAGCCATGGATCCGTTTTGTCCTCCACAGGAATATACTTGGAAAGCGTCTTGGTCGCTGTAGACATCGACTTGGATACCGGACCAAGCGGAACGGAGACGTGCGACGGGGGATGTGTGCCATGCAGCGCGAGTGGATGGGTCACGGTTGGTGATGTAGGCTGTATCATAACCGGTGCAGTTTTCACCGCAGTTTCCGAGTAAATCTGGGTTGGAAAAGTTGGCTCCGATTTGTTTTGGAGTACTCCAGAAATCGTTAAGTGATTGGGGTTGATTCGCGACAATGTCCCCAGTTGGGATGAGGATACTGTCTGTACCAATTCGTTGTCCACCATATGGTAGATAAAGAGAGTGGTTGAGAGCAGTAGCCGTCTCGTTGTTGGCGAAACCGTCAAGGTTCCAGTATGTCTGTTAATATGTTAGGCGCTTGTCAGGGAAAACACAAAGATTGTCTAGGAAAAGAATAAACAACATACGTGCGAGCTCAACATAATAGGAGTCTTCTTGGTGGTAGCAATAGCAATCATCTTGAATGACCAGGTCATGTTAGTCAAAGTGTAAGTGACATAACTGACAACCTCTCCTGGGAAACCTTGTTCTCCATCCGGATCTGTGATTCCCGAAGTTAGCAAGCCATAAAAATCCGAAATCCAAGATAAGGGAAAACTCACCAGTCAAACTGAAGGTAATCGAACTCGTGGTGTGAGCAACCACAGTCCAATTTCTCCAATCCCAACCATCTGGACCTCCATGCAGCGTATCAACTCCCGCCGGGTTATCCGCTGTCGGATTTTCATTCGGCAAAATGTTATACGTCTCTCCATCAATAACAAAGCTCGAATTCTTAATACGATTTGCGTATCTTCCTGGTACACCGCCAAAATGAGGATGTTGCCTGTCTACTCCATAATAGCTCGCGTTATCGAAACCTCCGACAATATCACGCTCGATACCAGAGGTATCATTAATGAAGAGATTGGAGATGGATGCACCGTAGGCGATGAAGTTTGCACGGATACCCGGAGCAGAGAGCTCATATTTGCCATTAGCGTTGGGACCGAGGGAGGAACCCGCGATGGTGCTGTTTCCAGCTACTCCCGTGTAGGATTCACCGGGAGATTGAGCTGCAGTTAAGCCTGCTAACGCGCCAAAGAGCACTGTCGACATCATCTTGATTGAAATCATATTGTAGAGTTGTTATATTAGGAAATAAATACTCAGTTAGATGTGGAAATAAAGGTTTGGAAATGGTGTCGCCGTGATGGAGGTGTAACTTTGGTAATGTAAAAGAAGATGTTGTTTTGGGGGGAGGTTTAAGAATATAAGACTATGTCGATTAAGCCGTAGATCGCCGTCTCCACAGTGAATCTAAAAGTCGGGGTTTCTGGAGTATAATGATCATTCAATCACTCAGCTATCTCAGGGGTGAATGATCGAAAAGGCTTCCCGTTGACAATATTCGTTGATTGACACAACGTCTACTGTGCATAGGATTTTTCGTTGAAGCGTCGCGTCGCCGTACTAGAATTGCACGTCAATCCACGAGCAATCAATAATCACAGGAGTTTCCGAACAAAGCAAACAAGGCAATTGTGTAACAACTCCTCTTGAAATACGAAGGGCAGCTACAACTCTTATATGTCATTATTACCCCAGCTATACGGCTATCCCGCATGCATCTAACTACATCTACATCTACCTATCCATAGCACTACATATTTCTCCACACGCTAGCATGTAGCGAAAGCTAATCCTAGAAAGTTCACATCTTCCCATTCATTCAATTCGCTAGTTCACCGTTTCCTCCGACCAGATGATGCGGGGATATTATCGCTTACCTTGTACTGCAGTTGGTCGGTCAGTAGACAGACGTATACGTAGGACTAACCATTTACACTTTCCTCTCTCCGAGCTTCCCAGCCTGCCGTTATAATAAATCCTTCCCAGGTCCCGAGCTTTCAATAAAATAAACAAGTTCCTATTTAGCCATATGAATGAATCCAGGCACAATCCTTGGCTTACCTTGAAATACTCACGTAAAAGCTTGACTCGTTCTCATCTTTCCTGCTCATCCCAATTCCAAAATTCCATGACGTCCCGGTTCCAAGATTGTGAGTGGTGCGTTTAAACCTCCTCCCGCCATCTTTGTACCGCTTACTGGTCATCCTCGGTACTAAGGAATGCGGGGTTTGCCTGACCTTGTATCTCGATACTGGGGACCCCAGATCACTCCAGCTACCAACAATTAGATTATAGAGTAGAGAAGTTTTCTTCCGTATATCTGAATGGCCAACAGTCCGTTGACACATCCGTTTGGTAAATTAGTGACCTGAAGCTTGTATCCCCGCATATCCTCCCCTGTACTATTCGCGCGCATAAACTGCCCATCTTTTATTTCTACTCTCTACGGAAAATCTTCTGACCGATAGGTCAACACGATCCAGCAATTTGTACTCCATATGCAACGTACCTAGATATGCAGGTATGCGTTCATATACTTGTTGTTTGATGTTGTATTGCATGAGTGTCGTACCATACTGGCTCAAGTGATGATTGAAATGATGGAGAAGACGATTGAGCTTTAGTTACAATACCGCTTGCAGTGAGTGATACATAACTCACGCATGTATCAAGATGGAAAAGGATGCTATAATATTCATTTTAATCGACCGCTTCAATTTCCATTCTTTATAATATCTACACAAGCGCGCTCGATTCAAAGCAAAGGATGTCCGAGAGATATATTTGACAAGACTAAACACGCTCTTACACACTTCTAGAACTAACTCTCCACTACACCTCTCCAGTCAGCATATTCATGCTCATGCTCATTCATGCTCATGCATCAATCAAATTCTCCTCTTCCCCATCCTTCGCCTTTCCTTCCTCACTGTTGTCCTTGGTATCCTTGTTGCTAGCACGTCCCTTGCCCTTGCGGTCAGCTGCAGATCGTTGGTAAAACTCGGCCAAAACCTTTTGTGGGATACGGTTGAGCAATTCCTTGGGGTAAATGCGGAGTAAGCTCCAAGCTTGATCGAGAGATTCATAAATGGTTCTGGATTCGTAGGCAGATTGTGAAATAAAAGTACGCTCGAATTTCTCCAAGAACTCCAAAGATAGCTTATCTTCTGAAGACAAGGCCTCTTCACCAACGACAGCCTTCATTGATGCTGCATCACGACCAATGGCATATTTAGCGTACAACTGGTTGGAAACATCACCATGATCCTTTCTAGTGAGCTTCTCTCCGATAGCAGACTTCATGAGACGCGAAAGCGATGGCAAAACGTTGATGGGTGGGTAAATACCACGATTGTATAATTGACGATCGATGAAAATTTGTCCCTCAGTAATATAACCAGTCAAATCGGGAATAGGGTGAGTAATATCGTCGTTAGGCATAGTCAAGATAGGAATTTGAGTGATGGATCCGTTGCGACCTTGGACACGACCGGCACGTTCATAGATGGTGGACAAATCCGTGTACATGTAACCTGGGTATCCACGACGACCTGGGACTTCTTCACGAGCAGCTGAGACCTCACGAAGGGCATCACAGTATGCGGTCAAATCAGTAAGAATAACCAAACAATGCTTCTCCAATTGGTAGGCGTAGTATTCGGCGGTGGTAAGGGCAAGACGAGGAGTAATGATACGTTCAATCCTATGAAACATTAGTCTGGTGGCCTACGGTGACAGAATGATATGGTGCTTACGTAGGATCATTAGCCAAATTCAAGAAGAGGGTGACACGCTCAAGACTTCCGTTCTCTTCGAAATCCCGGGTGAAGAAACGCGCAGTTTCCAAGTTGACACCCATAGCTGCGAAAACAATGGAGAAGTTCTCCTCATGTCCATCGTGCGTGCCTTTGTTTGTGACACCTTGTTTCTGAACCAAACCAGCTTGTCTACAAATTTGAGCGGCGATTTCGTTATGCGGTAAACCTGAAGCAGAGAAAATAGGGATCTTTTGTCCACGAGCAATAGAGTTCATCGTATCGATAGCAGAGATACCAGTTGAAATCATTTCTTCGGGGTATACCTGAAATAGATTAGCCAAGAATGCGAATTCCAACCTGCCACTCTTACTCTTGAATATGGGTTGATAGGACTTCCGTTGATGTCCAAATAATCTTCTGCCAACACCTTTGGTCCCTTATCAATCGCTCTTCCAGATCCATCGAAGATTCGACCCAACATATCCTCAGAAACACCGAGTCTCAGACTGCGTCCTGTGAACTCGACGGTAGACTATCAAACCATTAGAAACAGTCGCAAATGTTGGCCTGATAATATTGCCATACCTTCTTCACATCGATGCCATGAGTGCCCTCGAAAACCTAGCCGCTGATTAGTATAAAGTGTTGGTTTACGTTGAATTCTCAATTTCGTACTTGGACAACTGCTCGATCACCTGCAGATTTATATAATTAGCAAATAGTGCAACAAGATCAATGGCACAAATGCCACATACCTCTAGCTTCCAACACTTGTCCTGACCTCTGTGTGCCATCAGGTAGCGTCAAGCTAACAATCTCGTTGTATCTTGGGAATTTGACCTGCGACATTATCAGAATCCGCCCAAGGATCCGCTAGCCATCGTCCTCCACACTCACATTCTCCAAAATAACCAAAGGCCCATTGATACCACCAATAGTGTTATACCTGATTCGAGGCGTAACATTGTACGACGACGACTCTCTTGGATCTCCCATTGTGGCGATTTGGTGTGCGATTTATTCGAGTTGTGAAAAAGAAAATTGAAAAATGTGCTTCAGCTCATAAGAAGCTCCAGCGATGGTTATGCTGGTTGGTTTCGTAGATGACGAGCTTGGTTTGTTTGAGAGGTTGGAGAGCTTGAGATGCTTCAAAGTGGAGCTTAGCTTGTTTGAATCGAGGCAATTGCGATAAGCGACAAGGTTGGCTGGTGTCACGTGAATCAACCGCTCCTGGCGGCAAGTCGAAGTGTCAAGTTCTCTCTTCATTTTGTGTAAGAAATCAAAAAAAAAGCAGTTTAAAGTACGCAGTAAAGACTATGTGTATTCATTTGAGTTCGTTGAATCACTCAGGATGTCGCATGGTAGTAAGCAATGCTGTATATGGACTATTTCACAATCGTGCTCCATTCCCCCCCCATTCCCACCGAACGCCAGTTATCCATCTCAATTTGTCAAAGAACAGTTTTGAACCTTCTGAGTGTACCCGTCGCATTGTTCATGGGCATCATTTACGACTTCTTGCACCTATCACTGCCTTCCCAACACTACTTGCATTCGGCTTCCCGATTTCCCCAGTAATCCATTGTCCAATGTCAGCCAATGCGTCTAAATCAACACCAGTCTGCATCCCCATGCTCTCTAAGAGGTAAACCATGTCTTCCGTGGCTACATTTCCAGTAGCTCCAGGACTATAAGGACACCCACCCAGTCCCCCAACACTACTATCAAAAGTTCTGATACCATGTTCCAAGCTCACAACAGTGTTGATTAACGCCTGCCCATATGTATCGTGAAAGTGCATAGCGATATCCTCATTCAGTATCCCCGCTGATTGCATCGTACGTAAAAGCTTTTGAGTCTTAGGTCCTGTACCCATTCCAGTTGTATCTCCAAGATCAATCTCATCCGCTCCCATTTCCAATAACTCTGTCGCTATTTCCGCAACTCGGTGGGGATCTACATTATCGCCTTCGAATGGGCAACCCAGCACGACGGATATGTAGGCGCGAACTCGCATTCCGGCTGCCTTTGCGCCCTGGATGACTTCTTCAAATCGTTTTAATGATGTAGCAATGTCGCAGTTAAGGTTCTTTTGTGTAAATGACTCGGTTGCTGCTGCAAAAACGGCCATCTCGATATATGGCTTGTTGGGAGACGAATTGGGATCTGCCGGACCATCATCTTGAGGAACGTCGGCAGTATTGTATGCATTTCGATTTTGAGACAAAATGTTCAGGGCTTTGTCAAGACCCTTCCTATTGGGTGCTAGGAAAGAGTATCTGAGCGGACCGGTCGATTGATTGTGCCTTTGGAGAACATGTTCGAGAATCTCACTCGCATCTGCCATCTGCCAAAACCCCATAGTCAGTTACCGTTGATCCAACTTTCAAGACTCTCGACTTACTTGTGGCACCCATCTCGGCGCAACGAAAGAACCAGCTTCAATATCCTGCAAGCCCGTCTTTGCTAGCTTTTCGATCAACCTGATTTTCGTCGCCAAAGGTATAATTTTTTTCTCATTCTGTAAGCCATCTCGGGGACCAACTTCCACTAATTTTACCCGGTTGTCACCATGTTGTTGCTTTCCATTTGTTTCACCTACCAGAGGATCGACTGCTGTTGCGAGATGTCGCAATTGACGAAGCTGTAAACTAGCATTTCGGCATTGAAATATGCGCCGTGATAACATCATGAACAAAATTGCATTGTTCGATTTACTTGTTACTGGTTGTTTTGTTTCTGAAGCAGAGCTCGAGGGTTCATCTGGGGAATTGTGCGGGGAGAGCTGGACACATGGGCCGAAGTTTAGCCGTCCGCTTTCTGGCGTGAACCAGCCAATAGTGAAGAGACAACTAACATTTCGACCCCCCATAATATTCCGTGAATAACCGTCCAGTTCCCGGAGTGGATTCAAGCATTACATGTCTTGCTGCAAAATAGGATGGTCTTTATATTGACCAATGATGTGCACGAATTGCCCTCGAATTTTGGATTTTGGATCCCCCTTCATTGGATCTGCTATTAGACGAGTTGAGTACCCGATGTCTATCGTTTAAAGTCACACATGACACATATAATAGCAAGTGATATCAAAATTAAAAAAGGTATAAAGGTTCTAATTTCCATTTTCCATATCCATTAACTATAGTTAAACGCTTCAAAGTATCTCAAGAAACTCCCCCAAAAGTTCATCTAACCACCCATTACATCATAGCTGCACCATCGATACCGATAACCTTTCCGTTAACCCACTCACCATCTTGACTCGCCAAGAAGCAAACAACTCTGGCAATATCAATAGGAAGACCGACTCTGTGGAGTGGTGACCAGGTAGCGGCATACTCATCGACTTCTTCATCGTTGAGGTTGGCGCCGTTGGGAATGTATTCACGGCAAACTTTGTGGTACATGTCGGTACGGATTCCACCTGGAGCAATGCAGTTGACGGTAATCTTCTTGTCACCGAAGTCTAAAAGATTGTTAGTGCGTGATTGGTTTATAGAAGAGGAGACAGAAGACATACCAATAGCCATGCAGCGGACGAAAGTCTCAATAGCACCCTTAGAACCAGAGTAGACAGTGTGTTGAGGAACACCCTTAGCCTGACCAGTAATGGAACCCATCATGATCAAACGACCTCCAACTTCCAAATTCTTGTAAGCCTCTCTGGCAACGAAGAATTGACCTCTAGTGTTGATATTCATGACACGATCATATTCCTCCTCGGTGACATCCTTGATATGTCCGAAGGTAACGACACCAGAGTTGGAGCAAACAATGTCGAGTTTACCCCATTGCTTTTTGGCTTGAGCAAAGAGATTGATGATGTCAGAAACGACGGAAACGTTTCCTTGGAGGGCAATTGCCTCGGAACCGGCCTTCTTGATAGTGTTGACGACTTCTTGAGCAGCAGAATCGGAGTTGGCGTAGTTTACAATGACTTTGGCGCCGCGACGACCGAGCTCACAGGCCATTTCGGCACCGATACCACGACCTGTTTTGTAATGTTAGAATGGAACTTGAGGAAGAAAGCAAGATCACATACCTGATCCAGTAACCAAGGCAACTTTGCCCTTCAAGCTGGCGCTCTCGAGACCGAGAGGACCTGGGACCTTGGTATAATCAACCTTCTCCTTAGTGCCATTGGTGGCTCCGTTTGATCCGTTTGTAGCAGACATTTTGATTGGTGTTTTAGGAGGTTTGTTTTGTGAAAAGTACGTGAATGAAATGGGTATTAAGAGTATTGCAAGATTAAAGCAGAAGACAATGAAGTGAAGATGATGATGATAAAGATTGTACTTCCTGAGAACTTACGGTCTCTATATATCATTTCTGTGCAGCTAAAAATACCAGCCAAGTCAAGTGAAGTCAAAGCAGACCAAGAGCAAGCGGTCACCTCAATGCGCAAACACATGGATTGCCACTTTCCATATCTGATCTCGCTCCATTCAAAGTCCGTGAGAAGCGAGCTTGCGAATAAGACTATAATTTCCTGCATGTTAGAAAGTGTCCGTCGAACAGCGATGGGCGTGCTGGGCTTGCTGATACATATGCGATGCGAAGAATAGTGTAGCTTGTTGTGTCAAAGTCTGGATGGTTTTGCGGCTGATGTAGCGGATCCAAGATTCGATCTTGTACCGCTATGCCGTCATGGTGAAATAGTTTACGGACGTCCAGCTTCAGATTTACGAACTGACAGATAGATGGTGAGGTAAGATTTCAATGATAAAGCCATGGTGTGTTGTTGCCGGGGAAGAGATAATACAAGAAGTGATCAGCTCGGCTTTTCCATACTTCACCCCCAGCCTCGGTTATCCTTCACATGCCCCTTCATCAGTGTGAACGAGATGATTTGGCTATTGGATATCGATAAGCTGACTATCCATAGACTAGAAAAGAGTATACAACTGTCAATGTCGTGTATTGGATAAAAACAAAATAAAACTCCATTCTTCATGTAGGGTCAAAGATAGAAGTTAGCGGGGGTCGATCATAGTCCGTGCATGGGTCCATTCCCATATTATCCAATAATCAAGCTAATCAATGTTTCATGTATGAAGACCATCTCGACGGCTCTTCAAATGCCTTGGTCTGTTTGGGTCAAACGCCCACGCCATACCGTGGGGTTGTCCGATCAATTGAAGTTTTGACAAGCACCACGCACGACACATTACTCGGATTGTTTGTCAAACGCGAAGACCGAAACCGAAAGAGAGAGGACGGAAGAAAGAAGAGGTATGTTTCATGAGATGGCATTTTCTATGACGTTTGTTGTGATCTGAGGGCATTTGAGAGTGTTTCTTGCGATGCTGTATTTCGTCATGTTTATTTGCAAGACGGAATTGGGAAATTGTTTGAGCTCTGCCATTCGAGACTTTTATCAATAGCTACAATTCCTCAAACCCATGTCCATCCTCTTCGATCCTTTCCCTTGGTACCAGACGCAGGAGTTCAATACATAACACGAAGGCTCCAACTATCTAACTTAGTCTATTAACATGGGATAGGCAAATGCAAGCCAAAGAGCTCGAATCGCGATATTTCGGGCTTCGTGTGTTCGTGTCATCAGCAGCTAAATGCTCCGTGGTCTTGAACCGATCCGAGCCCACGTCCACGTCCATTAGCACGGCCCTACGTTTCGGGGGGCTAAGTACTATGCACACGACCGGATTTCGCGCTTTCGTCTTCTAGAAGTCTCTTAAAAGCATTTGAAAGTTCTGGATAATCAGACGACTTCTGTCATTATTTTGACTTTGTGCTCTCCCGTGTTTGAACCTGGCAATGCTGGGCAATGCTGGGCAATGCTGGGCGGTGGAAATTACCACGTGACGTGTCTCATGGAGGACGTCCAGGTGAATTCTTGGGGAATTGAAATTGTGATTTTGATGCGTAGACGACGTGTAAATCCTTTACTTTCAAAACTTTGAAGTAGCGTGTTGTTCAAGCTCCGTACAAGTGTCGGCTCTGGATATATTGTGAAATATTGCAGACGCATCTCGTGAATGTGTGCTTTAGCTCGACTAATCGGGAAAATCCTAGCTGGTGTCCGCCGCCCCCTTCAATGATATCGATCTCGATCATATAAGACTTATTGGAGAATACATCACTAACAACGTCATCGGCTGGTACCACTGTAGACGCGTTAGTGACACAGCTGTTGTACGATGATACACATCGCGGCAATCTGTCAAGCAGGACACGAATGTTCAATTCGACGTGGAGAAACAGAAGCTAATAAATAAATAGTGTAATTTTGGTATCGTAATGTAGAACCAATTAGATATCCTAGTGCTGGTATAAAGAAGTATGAAGAATAAATCCGTCTTCATGCGCTTTTGAAACCCCCGCCCATAGGCCATGGCCCAGTTCCCCAAGAAAGAAATCCTGCGATCGTTCATGTTTCGCTCGGGAAGGGCTTTCGACCCCATACAACATAACTACAAAGATCAGTATGGTGTTAGTTATGTGAAGTTTAAAACTTACATCGGAATGTACGCGTGAATATTCCTGTCCCTCCCAGATTTCTTTGCGCTGATAAGTAATTCCTTAATCTCTGCCTCATTCATATTT
The DNA here is from genome assembly GCA_019395245.1 of Botrytis pseudocinerea. NCBI lineage: Eukaryota > Fungi > Ascomycota > Leotiomycetes > Helotiales > Sclerotiniaceae > Botrytis > Botrytis pseudocinerea. Next base: position 104,588 of record JAHXJK010000135.1, on the reverse strand, counting down.
GACCCCTCTACTAAAGTCCGCGTGGTTGAGTACAAGAATTGCTTTATGTCCCTTTGCATCATTACACCGATTTTCTTCTCTCTTGCTCCCATCGGCCAATCGTTTATGGGATTGTGGTAGACTGTCTCCGTTACATCTTCGAACCCAATATCTTCCATCCATTCCATGTATTTTGGGATATTAGTCCAAGGTCTTTTTCTGGCCTGGCCCGCTTCAACCAATGCTTGGAACCATTTGGCAATTCCACTGCTTTCCATTGAGTTGTCAATGGCACTTAGCGGGAGTTTCGCATCGAGAATCTGGCAATAACCGCCAGGCTCAAGGGCATCGTAGGCCGACCTGAAAACCTCTTTCTGATCGCTGAAACACATCATCAGATCACGCATGTGAATGAAATCAAATTTGTTTGGAAAATCCCAAGTTTCCTCCGCATCAGCAACGATAAATTTGCAATTTTCGGGTATACTGTTATAGACTTAGCCAAAGCCCACTAGTATTGAAGAACTAACTTACCTTTCACGTGTCGAAGGGCTAAGGTCGGTTCCAATGACTTGCGTATTTGGATGCTCAGTAGCTGTCCTGGTCAGATTTGAATCCCGGCGATTATGCTTGACATTACTTACCAAATTCAGCTGCCCATGTCCCATGTCCCGTCCCAACACTAAGCAGCAGTTAATAATTGAGATGCATAGTTTCGAGATGGAGAATCCTCCGATGATGTATCCGAGTGTAGCAAGACGCAGAGGCTGGGTGATGGGGATCACGGGATTAAAAATTGACGGGCTTTACTGACTCTAGGACATGCTTCATTTCTTCTGGATTTATAGGTGCCAAGTATAATTTTTCATACAGTGTAAGCGTCAGCATCTTATGCTGAAGATCTAGTCAAACGTGAGCTGCTGCACAACCCCCCGAAAGGCTCATATGTGATCAGAATGTACTAACCTAGTCTTTCTTGTTCGAACTAGCAAAGTACATCTTTCAGCCAGGGCACTTTTCGAGTTGGAGCACAACTCTTACCTTATCGATAGGTAATTTATATTCTATGAGGGTCAAGTTAACATCCTGCACCGTGCTATTCACAGAGAATGAGACAGAGGACTTACTTGCATCTTTTTCTTCGTGAAATGTTCTCGTTGTATCCGAGCCATATTCTTCTTCACTATCGGAGTAATATGTACCGGCAATCTTGAAAGTATTAGCATGTTACGCATATATTATGTAGTTGAATGAATCTGGAGGCCACGAACGGCGGGATCAACTTCTAGCTCAACGGCCGTCGTTTCTGTAACCACAATATCAAACCCGAACATGATGGCGAATTTCGTGTATATTTTCGTATCAATGACTAAAACGGCGTGCAGAAGTAAGTTTTTCGAGGGAATACTTGATATGTATGAATGGTATTGTGGATGCAAGAGTTTAAGAAGTTGTCGATGTTTATCAAAGGTGGGATTTCAAGCCAATTTTCCAACGATTGGAGCAAGCGATGAAGATCCCCAAAATGAAAATATCGAATTCAAATTTCTTGCTCCTCCCACTTTGCACACAAAGAAGAAATAGAGTTTGAAGCTTTTGTGGTTCTGGAACGCTACGCAAAAAAAAAAAAAAGAGTAAGACTGGCAACGGTTCTGACCACTGTCCGCAATGCGAATGAGATTGAACATCGGTACTGAATTGTATTCCAATCAATATTTATTCTGTCTACGAAGAAACGTAACTTTCCGCAACCCTGGCTCCGGGGATGTATTTCCTTGTACCCCATGGTTCAAATTCGGCACTTGGCGTGGGCACAACGGACGCTCGACTCAAAATGGTCAAATTTTCTGATAGATTCGTACTCGAATGTTTGAGGATATAAAACTAGTCATGTATAGACAGTCTAGCACATCGAGATGCGTTACTGCCCCTAGTGGTTTGCGCGGAACTGATTAGATTGTAGCTTTGGAAATTGTTTGGCGATGAGTTACGATGCTGTACCCGTAGGTAAATTCAGCCAGCCCAGCAGCCCACCAACCCACCAGCCCACTAGGTGTTATTGCACGCTCACACTACATGAGTTGTGGGGGCTCAAAGTTCTAATACATGTCGTGAAACTTGTGCATGCAAGTAACTTGAAGTTGGGCATCTAAAAGTGGAATCTATTAAGTTATATATCATCTAACAAAGACATCCAGCTAATGCTGTAGCAAATGCTGTAGCTAATGCCGCATAGCAAAACTTAATTAGCCATGCTCGAACTGTGTGTACGTACACAGAGCACAATGATGGGGGTTCTACTAAATCCCGTATGTCGTCAAATGTATGCAGCCTCCAATTACCTAACCATCCAATAACTCTACTCTAGCAGGAAGACCTAGTTGGATAAGGCTTATTAGGGGTTTTTATCGCTAGACCTTCTAACTGAATGCATATGAATCACCCGAGCCCCCCAAATATTTGATTGCTGTCAATTTCATTTCATTTATTTAATCGCATTAATCGCATTAGAGCCGTCTAATCCACTATGGTTAACTCAATGAAGATAAATGCAATCTATCGGATTACTGTACGAACGATGAACTTCTTCCAGAAGGTACGGAGTAGACCCATCATCAAGACTGCTAATATATATCGTAGAATGGAGTCTGAACATTTCCTCTATTCATCTTCACCAACTAACACGGGTGATGTCCTACATAAAATACATCATCTCATGTCCCAGTCGGAAAACGTTAGGATCCAGCCCCGATGGTAAGCAGGCTCGCAAGATGGCCAGCTTCAATCAATCAATTTACGGCAAAGCGCCACCACGCTGATTGCTTCCCGTCTTGTATTTTTTGAGTCCGCCTCACTCTCGGTCAATATGAACAACCTCAATCACAAGCACGCATGTGCACAACACCATCGACTGTTTAATTGAATCTTGGCAGCAGGGAAAATGTTAGGATGGATGCTTCCATGTACAGGTCTTTACGATTGATGAATACCAAATACGAGTCGTACATCTCCTCCCAAAGTCTCGCACTGAATCAGATCGTACCTTAAACATCCACATTGAATGCGAATTGAGATGTGTAAGTTTTACTGGCAAGCCTCGTTATGAAGCGTTGTCGTATCAATGGGGTTCACTACGAGATCGCCGGATGATCTTTATTAATGGGCAGAAATGTCTAGTTCGAGCCAATCTTTGGTCCGCGCTCAATCAATTAAGGAACGAACATACAGAACGGATCCTTTGCGTGGACGCACTCTGTATCAATCAATATGATACATTTGAACGAAATCATCAAGTGGGGCAGATGACCAAAATTTATGAGCAGGCGACAAGAGTGATTTGCTGGATAGGTGTTGATGAAGGGGTAGAATTTCCTTCCGCTCACAATATCGATTCGACGGAATTCGTTCCATCCATTGCGATCAGGACTCTCCAAGCTCTCAGTCGATCTGGTAGACGATCAGACCAAAACTACCTGCTACGGGACTGCCCTATTCGCTCTTGCCTTCAAGCCCAAGTCGCTCCCTGGAATCATTATGTCGATTGTTCTATCGCCCATGCTGGAAACGACTTTGGATCATCCAAGAGTTGACTCTGGCCAAAGAAATATTGGTTCAGTGCGGCGAATGTAATTTTGAATGGAGAGATCTCGCTCGATGTTGTGATGATCTAGAACAAATCTCTGAACATCGGTTGACTATTCGGGACAAGAAAGTATGCAGATTGGTCTGTAAGATCAAGGATAGTATCCCATGCCGGCTACACCGACACAGGAAGGAGAGACAAACGCATGGGGAGCAAACACATCCACTTCTTGAGCTTCTCTTCACATACAGCAAAGCACAGTGTGAAGATATTTGTGACAAAGTCTTCGGACTACATAGCCTTGCCCATGACTGTTGTAAACGAGAAATACCGGTCGATTATGGGATCTCAATTCTCGAGATATGCTCAAGGGTTCTGAGCCATCATTTCTGCGAACATCAATCACCACTATTTTACACAGCTAGACATACGACCGCGGCTCTACATAGGCTTCTAAAGGCGCCAAAATCAGATGAATATTTGCAGCGGAAAATGCTAAATTCTACAGCCAAGGCTACACTGAAATCCAGTGGTACTCTAGAAGGTGCCGTCTTACGGTTGAGTCCCGCATCTGACGATCTACCACTTACAGAATGGGTCCTACCTCACCAAGGCCACGAAACGATGATCGCGGAAGTCACTCAAATCCACGAAAAAGATGAACGAATTCGGATTTACCAAGAATCTAGACACGTACCAGCTCTCCCACATCGGACATGCGAAATACAGCCGCGCAATTCTAAAAGGTAATTCGTATATCGAACTCGACTCGCCCATCCCAAAAAACGTGTCCAGCCAAAACGAAAGACCCCCTTCAAGTTCCTCCAACCTCGGAAACAAACTCTTAAGGTTCGCAAGTAGCAAAATACATCAAGCAATCAAGTGGCGCGATCTTGATATCATGTTTCGGAAAGGTCTTGATTGGACTCCAATTATGGGAGGAGAGCCGAGTAAAAATCCCGTGCGCATATCTATCTCTAGTGAAAATTTACTGTGTTATGTACCGGATAACGCAACCACGGGTGATCTGATGTGTCAAATTGGTGATAGTGATACGATACTAATATTGAGATGGGATGCTAGTGGAACGGAAGGAAATGATAGGTATGCGGTTGTGGGAAGGGCAAGCGAGGTACCGCATGCGGGGAGGCGGGAACAGGAAATCTCAAGGTACCGAGCGAGGGAAAGAGTGAGAGTTTGGCTGGATGCTCCGACGTTGCAATTGTTGAGTTGGGGGGAGGGCTAGTTCTTTGAGAGATTTCCTTTTGGAATTGCACCTGAGACATTTGATTTCTCGTTGGTATTTAAGAGATCCGGCGTGGAGATGTAGGGTAATAGGTAAAACACTCGTGAATTCGTGGATATGTAAAAACGCTGTCTACATCAAGGTGAAAGTTCACAAATTCCATCTCAAATTATCATAAATCACATATCTCAAAACACACTTGAAAAAACAATAACACCCTGCAAACCCCCTATTCTTTGTGTAACACATTCCTCCCAGCAATCTACCAACAACCAATACCTTCTTACCACCACACCGTATAATAAGTATATACTATACACGACATCTAAATCCCACCCCCGCAAACTCATCACACATAAAACTCCAACAGTTGCTCACTAACCACATCAAGAATTTCGCATATAGATAAGATAGCCCCCAAAAATGACAAGAGTTAAAATGTTAGAGTTTTGGATGGATTATCAGCAACGCGAGACATTGATGGCTAATGTAACGTAACATACGGTTGGTTTGCTAATAATGCTGACGTGGAAGAAATAGAGGGTATGCTACATGTAGAGGGAAGTAATAGGATAAAATATTTGTGTATGCCCTTCCAATTTCCCTAGGAGAGAGCAAACATATATTTGTCTAGTCTTTTCTGTCATACACAAAGAAATTCCCTCTACCCCAAAAGCCATAACCGCCTCCTACACTTCACACCCTAACAACCGCGCATCTCCTCCCCCGCTGATAGAACTCCAAGACTAGTCCTTCCACGCCTCCCAATATCGCCTCCCAACTCTTCTATACTCCTCTCTCCCCCACCCCCTGTGCACACAACGACGTCATCAACGCGCTCGCATCTCGTTCTTGGTTGCGTCACTCGCTGGGTAAGTATAGTCACTGGCTAGATGTAGCCGATGCCAGCGATTCTGATACAGTCGTCGGTGTGGGATGTTGAAGTATTGTTCCTGAAGAGGATAGTGTAGGAGAGAAGGGTTATGATGAGTTGCGAATTGAAGGTTGCGAGAGACAGTTTGGATGATCTGGCGAGAGTGAACACCAAATCGTTGTTATCCAAGACACTTTACAGTCATGATGACAACTAAAACTCTGGAATGCTGTGAAACCAGCAACGGGGATTGGTAGTAACAAGTATTGCGGTCTCGTAGAATGATGAGGGTTGATTATAACGGCATTATACTGTCAACCCCATGATTCATATATGGTGAAGTACTTGATGCAAGAATATCGTAAAGTTTCTATAAAAAAGCTTTCTCTATGGTACAGAGCATAGAACAAGAGATGAGCCGTCTATTCGTTAAACAATGGGGTGGCAATTTATGAAAGGTAAATAATACGACGGGCTTCACAATGAGACCATAGCAGAGATTGTTTACCACGGCTGGGGAACGATTGCGAAGGTTATAACAATCTATCAAACAAGAACAACGCATACTTGCATTTAATAAAAATAATTACATTGCGAGAATATGCTATTGGTAGGTACATATCAAACATTCCAACCCATTTTGTATACGCTCAACGCCACTAACGCCGTTCTATGCTGTATGCAAGAAATCCACTTGGGTACCATGAACTCTTAACACATCATTAATTTGGCGAATCTACTTCACCATGAACCTGAGCTCCTTGCGGCTCCTCTGCTGGAGAAGCAACGATTCTCATTGCTTCAGCCAAAATGCCGAACCCCTCCTCGATTTCTTGCTCGGTGATGTTCAAGCTTGGTACAAATCTCAAAGTGTTGGTTCCAGCAGTGATAATCAATAAACCTCTCTCCCTAGCAGCTGTGACAATAGGGGTAGGGTCTTGGCTGAGTTGTAATCCCAAGTGTAATCCTTTGCCCCTGATTTCTTTGACAAGTTCTGGGTACTTGGATTGTAAGGCTTGGAAATGCTTCTTAAATATTTCTGACTTCTTGAGAACGTCTTTCTGTAAAGATGCATCGGATAATCGAGAAACAATGTAATGGGCTATCCTGGATCCCAATGGATTTCCACCGAATGTAGTTCCGTGATCACCAACCTTGATCTTCTCTGTTACATTCTTGTTGACAACTGTTGCTCCAATTGGAAAACCATTTCCTAGTGCTTTGGCGGTAGTAATGATATCTGGGTGGGCTGATTTTGGCAATGAGGCATGGGCCCAGAAAGTTCCGGTTCGTGAAAGTCCACATTGAATTTCATCATAAATGAGGACTGCACCAACCTCGCGACAGCGAGCTGCGAGTGCAGTAAGGAATTCTTCGGTCGCTACAATGACACCACCCTCTCCTTGAATTGGCTCTACTATAACACCACAGGTCTTCTCCGTAACCAAATCCTTGATAGCTTCCACATCATTGTATGTTCCATATTTGAATCCGGGCAACATTGGAGAAAATGGCTTTTGATATTTGGGGTTTGGGGTGGCAGACAATGACCCCATAGTTCGACCATGGAAAGAGTTCTGGAATGAAACGACTTCATGTTTGGCTCCAGATGGATCAACAACCTTTCCAGTCTTTCTAGCGAACTTTATGGCGGCTTCATTAGCTTCACTGCCAGAGTTGCAAATGAAGACAGCTTGGGCATCGTGCATTGAATTCGATTCGAGAGTCTTCTCAATGAGAAGCTTGGAGAGGGCCCCGGTCCATGGGTTATGATATAAGTTGGAGGTATGCATAAGAGTTGTTCCCTGATGTAGTGTATGGAGTCAGATGAGTCACTTGTGGGAGAATGAGTGACAAAGCTTACCTGTTCCAACATTATCTTCGCGATTTCTGGATCGCAGTGTCCTAGAGCATTGACTGCTATACCCGCTGTGAAATCCAAATATTTCCTGTTTTCCGCATCCCAAAGATAACATCCGGATCCTTTCACAAACATTGGTGGTGGCCGGACGTATGTGGCAACCATATATGGAGCTTGTTCTGCGATGAGTTGTGCTGTTTGAGAATTTGGTGAAGGATCTGGATGCGATATATTGGCCTCGCTCTAGAATTCGGGTTAGTAAACTTGAAATGACTGGCACATCATGGCATACATGAATATTGTGCTTAGATTCATCCCTTACGTTTGTAGCAGAGGCCGTTGCTTGTGAGGCATTTCTCTTCATGTAGCCATTGATTGCTGGTGATACATTTCCAGCTTTCAGAGCGGCTGTCACTCTTTTCGCAGACAGTCGAAGAGCCATTGTGAGTTGTATGAATGAGGTGGGGGGGAAGAACGCTGTGATGAAGAATGTTTCTGACTCCCAGCAGCAATGAGTCGTACTGAAAATATATATAGGTGATATCAAAGAATAAAAAAAGATACCGGGGACAAGACAAGAGTCAACAATCTAAGCGTTATCGGAGCTAATCATGCAGTACAAGGATGAAAAGTTTACTACGGAGTGAGTCCCCATGGAAATCGAATTTTTACCTAAATCTATTGTCAATTGGAGTAAGAATTCTGTCATTATATACATTTTATATGTCATCGACTTCTTCTATTGTACACATTCAATTTCTACTGTCGTATCTTTCTTGACCCTGAGATATTTTCTGCCACCGCCTTGTCGTTGCTCTATCTATAATGGGACTAGTGTATTTAGCCCCACCATCCAACATCAGGTGAGGGCGGGCTTCACTCATCTCTCCCATACATACATATGTGCATGTATTATCGAAAATATACAATGATCAAGTATTATTCCACCATATGGAGAAGTAGTAGGAGATTTGCATTGCTAATGTCATCTTGAGAACGTCGATTATGTCTTTTTAAAGAGGAAGCTGAGGAAGCAGAGGTATAAGACAAGTTGGGGCTTGTTCGTTGAACTTCTGGAGAAGAACGTCGATCTATGATTTCCTTATACGTCTTGGCCAAGTCTTCCATCTTGTCCCTATAGAAATCGAGATTATGACCTTTCGATCGTGGCTGCAAACTAAGTTCCACCAATTCTTCATCACTATCCTCGAAATCTGAATCGTTGGCTGAGAGGTTTCCGTCTGATGAAGCTGGCGAGAACAAGCCGGTGTTTGAGGGCAAATTGTTTGCAGCCTCGAGGTTTTCCAGCGGTTTAGGTTTTGATTTCGAGCCAGCTCTCTTTGATAATGCCGAGCACGACGCAGAAGGGCGGTTTTTCTTCATAATTTGGTAGGTAATGTTTGAATTGCGGGTTTTGAGTACTCGTGGAGAATCCATCGTAGTATAATAGCTCTCAAGTGATGAGTTTAAAAGGAAAACTAATGGTACATGCGAATGAAGTGAGGATTTCGTGATACCATCTCATTATTTCTTTATACACATTTTTACCGCCGCATGAAAAACAGCGTTTACCAACATATGGACTGGACCCGTCGCGACCATAGCGCCGAACAAAAAATTCAGGTTGTCACCATTTACAGCCACAGCATCACCTCGTATGATTCGAACTTTTTTCATTGCTGGCTAGTCGAATGAAATCTAGCAGCCTTCTATAAGGACCAGGCTTTCTGTATGCCGGAACAGAGTTTCTAGCGTTAACCGCTATTTGAGTATGTTTCAATCATCCCGCGCGTCAATGGCGGCCTCATTGGCTTCTCTTTTGTCAGTAGCCGCGAGTACCCATTTTTCAGTGCGGCTTCGTAGAGCGTTTCGATCTTCGACCCCAGATTGCCAGGCCAGCCAACCCTAAATGCTGTGAGTCAACTTTATGTCTCATCTGGCCCGTTTAAAGGTATGATCAATCGCTCAAGTTGCTGGAATAATCTTTTCCAGACGCTTACTTCTGTTTCATCATCACGCATGCCAACATAAGGACACGCCAATCACTCGATGTCTAAAGCTTGTAGAGTTGGAAGCACATTGTTGAACAATTGGAACTCTTATTTCTGATCTATCGACGGTCTCAGGAGCACGAAGCGGAAACCTATCCGTCAATTAAGATCTTGACCAGATGTAACTTTGGGCTCAATAAAACAGTGGCCTGCAGGTTGTGTCCGAATGATCAAAATAAAAGTATGGTTATTTAGCAGAAGACCATTTATTCGCACGATTTGTCAATAACTGCATCGAAAGGTGTGCTTTATCAAAAGGTATGCTGTTTTGTAACACGAGGAGAACCCCGTCTTACTCCAAATATCTTCTAACGCAAGATTTACCCCGCGTTCATCTCTAGTAATGCATGCGTAGCCAATTAAAGGTTATTTCCAAATCTTTGTACCGAGCTAAATGCCGCACAAGGTCCATTGTGGCAGCACTCAAAGTAACACTCTATTTTATCCGGTGTAGTCACCATTTGCATATCAAATGTTATCACTGCGCCAAAAAGAAGAACAAATGCCACAATTTGCTCACCATATAACTATGTCTTGTACTTTTCCCCAATCATTCAACAACAATGCCTGCCTCATCCAACTTCCCAACATCTCCTTCGCGTGAGAAATAGTCTTCAATCACGGCCAAGAAAGTAGATACGGCTGCATCTGTAGGCTCTACATGCCAAGTAAATCCATCAATTGAGAAATCTCTGCTTAGGAAGCTTGATCTCCACGTTGTTCTTCCACTCATGATCTTGTTTGTTCTCGCTGTCCTAGACAGAGTCAATATTGGTAATGCAAAGATACAAAGGATGACCGAGGAGTTAAAGATGGTGGGGAATGATTTCAACGTTGCTCTCATGATTTTCTTCCCGCCGCAAGTTCCTATCTTGAATTTTACAGACCTACCCTCGAAATTCAAAGTCATATTGAACTCAATACTCCCGAAGACAGACATTTCAGATTGATTTAGCAATCAAGAATATCACGTTATGGAACCACGTGAATGACCACTTCTAACCAAACTTAAAGCTACATCTTCTTTTAATTTCCATCCAATCTGATCCTTCGTCGCCTCCCACCATCACTTTGGTTGACTATTATAATGACCCTTTGGGGAATCATAACAGTTTGCCAAGGTCTAGTGCGTAGCCAGAGTGGATTGGTTGGTCTACGGTTTCTTCTCGGACTCTTCGAGGCTGGTTTCTCTCCCGGCACTATCTACCTGATTTTCATGTACTACAAACGTTTTGAATTACAATGGCGCCTTAGTCTTTTCTTTGCGGCCTCAATTCTTTCTGGGGGCTTCGGAGGTCTCTTTGCTTATGCTCTAGCTCATATGGACGGCATTAGTGGTTCCAGTGGCTGGAGTTGAATTTTCATAATCGAGGAACTTCTCACGATTGTTGTTGTTCTCTCCTTTGAATTTCTGGGCACTCTAGTTGATTGGCCAGAAACATCTTTCTTTATATCATCCGAACGAGAAATTTTGATCAAACGATCAAACGATGACATGGGAGAAGAAACCCAGCTAAATACGCTGAATAAAGAATCGTTGAAGAGGATAATGAGTGATTGGAAAATATATGTAGGAATATTCATGTATATGGGGGTTGTAAATACTGGCTATGCTACTAGTTTTTTCATTCCGAAAATTATTCAGGAAATGGGCTATACGGCGATTGATAGTCAGGTTAGAACTATTGTTATATATTGTGTGGCTGCAACGACGGTACTATGACCCTCATCTTTTTATCTCTTGATATTATTGCATATAAAATCTACTGACCATACGTGCAGTGTCTTGTTATCGCATACTTGACAGATCATCTTCAGCATCGCTTTGCCTTCACAATCGCTGGAGTCGTGGTTGGTATCATTGGCTACGTGATCCTTATCTGCCAGTCGTACGTTTTGACCGGTATCAAATATATGGCTTGCTTCTTGATAACTACAGGCGGATATATGACGCAACCAGTCACTTGGGCATGGGTTGCTAATGTATGCCGTCTTAACTTTCTGAAATTTCCTCTCTACTAAAGTTCCTCCTCGATCATTACAATCTTAGCACCTCGCAAGCGAAGCCAACGCTTACTAATCTTCGAAACAGAGTATGGCAGGCCAATACAAACGTTCCATTTCCACCTCTCTTCAGATAGGACTGGGGAGTATTGGCGGCATTGTCCCATCCAATATTTTCATAACAAAACAAGCGCCGAAATATCCCGTGAAATATGGGGTCTCTCTGGGAATGTTGGTCATGTGTGGAACTACGTGTACGGTTTTCTTCGGATTGAAGAGAGAAAATGTGATCAGAAATAGAGGAGGGAGAAATGATAGGTATAGGGAAGATGGGGAGAGGAGGAGGAGGAATAGAGAAGAGGGAAAGGAAGAAGTGGCGAACTGGGGGGATGATTGGCCGGGGTTCAGGTTTATTTTGTAGGTTGGGTTTAAGGGGGTTTGGTATGGAATAAGCTACCTTTTTTTTTACGGCTTGGGAGTAAATTGTCGAACTCATGTGCACTAGTATTCAACTGACATTTATCCAGAAATGCGCTTTCAAATGTACGATAAATCATGTTGAAAGTGTCTACTAGGTAGCCATTCTTTCTAGCTAAATACCTTGCTCTCTCATATATACATCCTTCCATTTTGAAATAAGAATATCTATCTCAACCGCCAATTAAGTACTCTCCCATCCACATCCGTGTATCATAGTCCCATTTGAATTACCCCCCTCTATGGCATTCCAAGAGACATCTTTTTGGGATACAACTTCTGGTTGTTTGGGTTTTTGTTCTTGTCTTCGCGTTCAAGTGGAGAAAAGGAGAAAAGGTGCAACAAGAGGTCTGATGGTAAGATAATGGCGGGGCTATGGTATCGATATTTGGAGTCTTTGGATTGACGCTGGGTGAATGGGATAAGCTGCTATGATGTTGGGAGCATTTCAGTGGAGTAAGTAGATTGGAAACCAGATGAGAATGGACTCGAGATGTTTCTGGAGCGAAGTGAGATGAGGTGTCCTTGTGTAAGAAGTTTAGCTTTGAAGTTTTGTGGGAGGTTGAGGGTAATCTAATAGAACAGCGAGGGTGGTCAGAAACGATGAAAGATATGATGAGTTGAGAAATGAGGAAAAGCAATTATGGACTCTTACTGCTATGAAGAAAATCTCAAAGTTTGAGATATAGAGAGTTATGAGTTGAAAGGAAATCAATGGGTAGTTGGTGGTGTGAAAACCTGTCTGCTGTGGCTTTTATTCACTCCTTCTTCTTGGTAAAAGTGTACAGTATACACTCATTTCCAACTTAAGAGTAGCCAAGGTCCAAATAGCAATGGAAATGACCAAAGAAGTTGCAAATCGACAGATCAACAGGAACGAATATTTCTCTTATCCATCACAATAACAACATCCTTTCATCTTTCACAATACAACAATAACTCAACAAAAGTCTGTATTAGAAACCATAAGATCCCACAGTGAATGTAACACCATGAAGCTGCAGTACAATTTTTTCTTTCGGGTTCTTCGGCCAATCCTTTCTTGACAAGATTGCCACAAGGAGTATTATTCACTCATCATTCGGCCCTGATACCTCCGAAATTATATGATATCACAAGATAGTCTTTCCGATTCGGCTGTGCTAGGAACCGAATTCGCACAATCATAGCAATTTTGAGTCTATTTAAAATTGGACAAGAGACTTGACTTTTTGAATTTTGCATCTTCAACAAAACATCCTCTTGAAGGTTGAAATCGAAAAGTTCTTCAGAGCTTACTCTCTAGATCAGCTTTTTTGAAACCTATTTCCTGAAGAGAGAAAAACTGTGGGCTCTATTGAAATCTTTCAACAGAAAGAGGTTTTTGAGTAAGTTTTCCTTTCGCTGGGGTGATATTTGACAGAAATCCAAACTCCAGATCTGCGAGCCTGGCTTTTCGAAATTTATTGGAGCACTTTGATTTCCTGTCAATAATCGCATCAATCAAGCACTGAAGGATACTTTACAAATCAACCAAGCTAACCCAAGATTTAGTCGATCATTCCTCCCACCACCCAAGCCTCACTAATCAACAGCCCGCACAACAACATCCAGTCCAACTTCTCGGAGATTATGGCGGAAAAATCTAAAGGAAAAGGTGAGAAGTCATGGATTCCACCTCATCTTGCTGCAGTACTACATGGATCAGTACCGAAACCGCAACTGGCGCCTATCGACAAGATGAAGCCTTCGCAGAAGCTTTCAGATGAGCAACTTAAGCCTCGGGACGGCATGAAATCAAAATCTAAAGATCAGATGCAACCTCAACCTAGGCGTTCATGGAGCTCATTTGAATTTGGGAATGTTACGAAGCTGAAGCCACGATTTATTCAAGGGATGCAAACACAATCCGGGCATTCAATGAGCTCACTTCGGCTTCGAAATGTTATGGAATCAATGTCTACAGAAGAGATAAAACCTGAAATTAAACGTTCAATGAGCCCACTTAGACTTCAGAATGTTATGGAGCCACGATCTATCGACAAGGTGCAACTTAAGCCAAGATCTACAAAAGATACCCAACCTCGACATGGCCATTCAAAAAGCCCAAGCTCATTTCGAACTATAAAGGAAATTTCAACGTCTACTGACAAGGGTTTCACAAAGCGAAAATGCAGAAGACAAACATTCCATAAGTTTCCCGCACTTCCGTTAGAGCTTCAAACTATGATTTGGCAATGGTATGGAAGAATTCACGCGAATAGTACTCCGAACATCATCATTATCTCCCACCTTCAGAAAGAATACCGCTGGATAGGACCAGGATTTTCAGAGCGAGGTACAGACCTGGCTGTACGTTACAGGCTTCCTCCCATCTTTTATGTCTCAAAATTCACTCTCAAAATTGCGAAAGAACTATATGAGAAAGAATACCAGATGATTCCAATGACGCAGAATGATCAAAAATTGACATACTTCAATGAAGATAAGGACATCATCGTTTTGGAGAACTCTAATGTATTGATGGATTGGAGATATAACCGCCAGACTGACGCCGAATCCACCCGAAGGATATTTATAAGCCCAAGCCCACCTGCAACTGGAATAATTACAAGAAGAATCAATATGAAACATCTTGTTATTGGTGGAACAGACCGATCACTGCAAGAGTCGAGGCTGCTGGCAAGATTTTATGACTGCGAGTCCATAATGTTGGGAGTACCTTATTTGATTCGCGGCCGATTCTTCTCCACGGAGAAAAGAAACGAACCTGACCGTGCAGCTATCTCATATCTTCGTCATCGACTCTGTTTCTACTGGAACGAGGAGAGACAAGGTCCTTTTGTTCGAGAAGACTATCGCGGAAAGCCTATACGACCTGCGGTAGTTGAGCCAAGTTGGGATCCGACCAATCGAACAATATCCAACCCAATGTTCCTTATTTGCAGCGATGACGAGATAATGTCTCAAGTGGTATGTACAATCCTTCAAAATAGTCTCAGTCTCCTATCAGCCCAGCACCACTGACACATGTGTAGCGCTGTTTACATCCTGCAATCACCAATTTCTTAACACCACTTCCAGAAGCGAAAAGTTCTATCAATTTCATGAGCGATCTGAAGTTCTCACACAAGCATGCTATGCTATTCGAGCACCCATGGGAGTTCGTTCCAAAATTGTAGCTAGGGATTTGTTGACGGCTCGTTAGCCTAGGGAATGATGTGGAAGAATAAGTGTGTTTGCAGATTTACCATCAGTCCCTTCATTTACTGCCAATTCATGTCAAGCATTGGAACAAGCTTGAATTCATCACGAGTGAAACGAGATTCTTTGGAGTTTAATAGATGTGGTTCTGTTTCCATGGGACGGAGATTAAGTGGCTTTCATTCAGCTTTATTCATTGATGGGAATGGTGGAGTTTTGTTCTCTCGACAGATTGAAAGACTACAATACACCCGATTTCCAGTTAGACAACTAGCAATTTGTATGTAATCTGTGGCACAGAGGCTTTTTTAAATAGCAGAATTATGTTAGAGTTAATTTTTTTAATTTATTTTTCTTGAAAATTGCGCTCATGAGAATGTGATATGACTTGAGCTTATCACACCTTCCAATCCTTTTACATGTGATGCTCCAGTTATGGATAGCTTTTCTTGATAGTCTGAACTATGAAAGACTTGATATTCTCCATAGATTTAAATAAACATTTCATGCATTCACTTGAGAATCCAGGCACAATCTTTCATGAAACCTTGATAGTTATATGGCGCCCACTGATAAGTGTAGAAAGACTGTATTGTACAGTCGGTCAATTTTTGGTTTATTTTAGTAAACTCTCTCGAAATTCAGTTTTGACGTCCACAGCAAATGGCGTGTGATCTTTGATTGTCTATTAGGACATGGCTAATAGCCATCAAGGCTGTGAGTCTAATAATACAGAATGATCAGATTAACAAGTTATTTGTTTCAAAGGGATATATGTATTCTTGTGCCGGCAATGGAATAGAATCTTCTTCTACATGACTCTATTCCGATTGGTACCTGGCATATTATACTGTTGATTAGCGTTGATATACCACTGCATAAAGTTGGCAAAATGCGAGGGGTGAAGCATCATTCATGTATTCAGTCGGAACATTCACCTCTTTATTACAGCCCCGCGAGATGGTACAGCTGGTCATCATATGGTTCAGAATATTCATTCTTGTCAGAGATAAGCTATGGTTAGAATACGCAGAATTTCAATGATTGCCCTTCAATTGTCTCGGCTAACTAACTTTGTTTCCATATCAACAACTTATAAGAATCTCGATCTTCTTGAATCTGACTCGGATTCTCTACACCTTTTTGATAATTTCAACAAACCCGCATTTATTAGCTGGCTTCTCATGCAGTGTCCACAATTCTATCCCTTCGACCCGACAAAAGCTAGTCATCATACCTAGTCACTACCATTTGCATTACGAAATTCAACCTTCATCAACTTTACACCATTACCTCCAACATGACTACTCTAACCCAGTTTACGGTATTCCCCAAGCTTTCTAATGACTTAAAGGCTATGATCTGGGATATCGCTTCGCAAGAACCTCGTCGAATTCAATTTGGATACTACGTAGTTAGCAAGAGAAAAGATGTCAAGAAAAAGAACAATGAACCTATCTCTGAGAGAGATAAGATCTTCTCTGGCAAGCGTCCTGATTATCCCTACCCTTGGAGACTTTCGGCTACAGGTAGAGTACCTTCTGTGCTTATAACATGCCGGGAATCTCGCCATTGGGCAATGAAGCATTATCGCTTGGATTTCAAGGATCAATTGTATAGCAAAGCCATGTGGTACAACCCGAAAGTTGATATACTATATTTTGTTTCACTCACTAACTTGCTTTTGTTTGTTCAAGAGGGTTGCACTGACACTAACCACGGGCCAATTGCGCTCGTCAAAGACAGCTTTAAAATGCCTACAGTGGAGAGAATATTCATGGCTTCGTTCATTTCAACACATCACTACGAAATTGCCGTGGAGACTGCAAAAACTTCCCTAATTTGAGGTCACTCGTTACGAGAACTAACGGCGTTGACACCGAAGACGTTTCTTACCACAGTTCTGGTGTAGTTACTGGTGCAAATAACATTTCGCCTTTTCTTAAAGTCGGAATGAATCAGCTATGGAACTCTGATGAGTGGGAGGCAATCAGAATTTACGGTCAAATACCAGAATTGCGGACTTTTACAAGAGATGAGCTGTGTTCTGTAAGTTGAACGCAACATCTTTTATATGGATGACAACCACTAACACTTCCCAGGACTTAATTTTGCCATTTGGCCCTTCAAATATAATCAAGCGTCAACAAAGAAGTTCCAAGGCAGATGCAAGTCTAGTGCTACCAGCTTGTCGATCAGAACATGTCAAGTCGATGAAGACAAGGCTAGATGTCGAAGACTAGGCAAACACAAAGACAATGCTCTCAATCAAAAACCTAATTCACAAAGGGGTCGTGGCCTCTGAATTCCGCGTTTCGTCGCACAGTCTGCGACCCTACTCGAAGCCTCTCAGAGCGATCTCTTATTTCGAAGGTTTCTTTTTCCCCTTCGCCATAGCTTTTCCTTACTACGAATCGAGAATTGCTTCTGTCGACGTACCTCATACATTTACAATTGTCACCAGTAATGACAACAGAGCAACTTTCATAACATGGAATACTGGGTGCCTGGGGGGTTTCCATTCGGACGTGCTAGGATTTTCAGCCACAGGCTGGTTTCTTGAGAATACAGTTCGTCACGATGGTTAGAATTAGACGAGATCATACGTGTTCTCTTATTTATGGTTTATTTCCACTTGAAATGAAATCCCCTGTGGCCAGGACCCGAGGATTTTTTTTCCAGTTCAATGTCATCTGCGGCGATGGGTGCAGAAAGTTTCGCAACGGGTAGTTAGAATCAAAATTTTCAATAACCAAAATCAAATCTCATCCATTAACTAAGTTTCCTCATGAGGAACACGTGACTAACATAAAATGATACAGTATCAGTACAGTACGTTCATTGTTCTTGACTCCTATTCTGGTGGGTAAGCTAGAAGACGTACTCCAGGCACTAGCTAATAGTACATGGATCCATTCTTTCTCGTATTATAAGAATGGAAACAGTATTTTCCATCTTTGTTGTGTTCCATCAAAATCCCAAAAATTCCCGAGCCCTCACACACACCCATTAATGTTTTCCATTCTGCAATACTCATCATATACATGCTCATACCCGAACCCATGAAATTCGATGCCTTGGACTCTGCCACGCCTTTTTGGTAACCACACATGGTTGAGAAATAATCCCCGAGCCAATCCCTGCATTTATTATTTGTCCATTTTGTTTCTGGGGTGTCCTGGAATTTTGTTCTGGGAACTATTACATCATGTTAGTAATCTAACGGGTTTCGGGGATCTTAGGATGACAGTGAAAATTTACCATTTGATGGAGATGACTCCGATGAGCCGGTATCCATGCTGGTATTCATGTTTGAGAAATCGAAGATAGAATTTCGACCGCCTGTTTGCGAGCTCGTGGCTGCAGTGGAGTGATAAGGGGGAGGACACATAAGGTCACCACATGAATCTCCGCGAGATGAAAAAAGCTTGAATGGGCGGCGATTACTAGACATCTTGAAGAAATGTTTATGTGCCTCTTTTTTTTCTTTGCGGGCGACAATGAAATAGTCGCTTGAATTTCAGAGGAGTAAAGTACACAGAAGTCAGTGTAAGAGCAAAGAAATAATGTGGCACATGATGGGGAAAGAAAATGTTTAAAGGGAATTTATATAGATTCTAGTTCTAAACTAACCCGAATCCAAGATCATAAGTCCATAGTGTCTTCCTGAATAGTGATAGTATACAACGTTCGTGAAATTTGTTCTTATCTTCAGCTTATGTGTAGACTTAGGTAGACGCTAGACAGCTATCAGGTTCTAAAACTGCTCAGTTTTACACTAGTACTATGTATAGCGACATATGTGGTAATGTATCCAGAATTTGATGAGTTAAGGCATGTTAGAAGAACGCTTGGCCTAAACCTTAAATTAGCATCGCTCGGCAAGTCTTTGGTCCAAATGTCATGTTGACCTGACGTACTTGAGTGACTGAAAGACTCGGATAAGTTTCCCTCTTTGCCAACAAGGTCTGGCGAGACGTCTCTACTGTAATGCGGTGTATTATCACCTGGCATAGATATTATAATATCTGACTCAATACACCTGATGGAGCCGAGATTCTCACGTGATAGCCTACACCAAGATCGTCCGACCGACGTTTTTATTAGTCTCCTGTACCAGCAAAGATACCCCGCGAGATAAGACTTGGCATTTTATAGTAAATAAGCTAGAATGTTTCCTTTGATCCTTGATGATGTTCAAGAGTCCTGTACTAAGCCGATGTGTAGAAAGATTTTTTTGATTTTATACGAAAGACCGCTTGGAACCTTGATATATAGTTAATTTCATTATCATGAAAATACATGATATGTAGACAACCTTTTAAATGAAAGCTGATCTATATTACACAATTCTTGAACCAAACGCTATCCAATGGCCCACACATGAGATAACCAGAGCTTCAACCTTCCCTTCATTGACACCACCATCTATTTCCATGGGTTTCTACGAATAAAGCATTATTCCATCAGTTAAAAGCAAGCTACATCTTTTCTTTGCCTATGCTGATTCCAAAGATCTCTTGGACTGTTTCTTAATGTTATATGTAGAATCTGCTTCAAATATCGAGTCGAAAAAAGAAAGTGTTGCGTTTGTACTGCTCCTAGAAAGGGTTAGGAAGTTACGGATTAAAAGGTTCGGGAGTAAAGGGCTCTTCTTGACTTACATTAACTGTTGCTCACCTCGTGCTATGGCATCTAGAACATCATCAAACTTGACAATACGAACTTGAGGGAATTCTGGAGTGGCAGTTCCTTCCCTGATACGGTCAGCTTTGGCGTCTCGAGCAAGCCTCTTCACCTCCTTGTCGGACCAGATCTCCTTGAATGTACCCCACCAGGTTGGCGATCTTTCTGCAATGACTAGACGCTTGATACCATCCCAGATGGCCAATATCTCAGTCAAAACATCTTCCTCGCTCTCACCACTTCCACAACCAGCAATCATCGAAAACACATTTTCGACCTTTTGGATCTCTTCAGAAATGACATGGTCTTCCCCAGATAGAATTTCGAAATGCTCACATGCGCTACTACCAACAAGACTCATGTAATCTTGCTGATAATTGAAGTAAATAGGATTGCGAAGGATACCTTTGAATATAACCGTGTATCTTTTAAGCGCTTCTTTTCTAGAGTCGCGACAAACGTGCAGAACCACCGGCATAGTATAATCACCCCGGAACCCTTCCTCCCCTGATCCATCCTCGGCGCAAGGTTTAATCCGAACAATCTGTCGATCATCGGCAGCCGCAGCCCAGATCATAAGCTGAAGCTCGGGCGGAAATCTGGGAAAGAGGCAAAATGAATGCTGGGATTTGAAATAAGGATCCAAATTGTGGTCGACGCCGATGACAAGAGGATCGTGAGGCTCGAATAGTTGCATTTTGCGAAGACTAGTCTCCATTTGGAGCAGATCGAAGATATGTGGATGCATCTCTATGATACTTTGTAATTTACTGCCAGAAGTTGTTAGTTCGAGGAGAATGCGCAAGTGTTCCTAGGAAGTTTACGCGTTCTTGTACTTACTTTGATACGGCAGTACAGGGTAACAAAATGCGTAGTAGGCACTAATCTAATTTGATTCCTATCGCCGTAGTGACAGGATAATCGTTCTTCTGAAATATATCCTTCTCTTAAAAAAGTATATTTTGTTATGAAATTCAATGCTTTCTCATGTATACAAGAAAGCGGTAGCGTTGGTTGTTGTGTGATCTATAACCGAGGATTTACCGACTTAAAAACAAGAGAGATCAAAGTGAATATGCAAATTGATACACATGGAGATCTAAGTAACAGAAATATCAGAAAACTAATGGGTAAGAGCAGGGGTTGAAAGTTCGATTTGAAAGAGCTCTCAAAATTGAAAAATTTCAAAGCCTCAACTTTACCAACAAACTTGCTTCACTATCAAGTTCAACACTTCAGCGGTTGATATCAATTCGGAAGCAACAGTATACGAAAATTATACATTTCATTTTAAACCAAACAAGCCATGGCTTTCACCACGCTGGATAGATTCACATGTTTTCCCGAACTATCTCCCGAGCTCCAGATGATCATTTGGGCCTTTTGTCCCTATGTTGAAAAACAGATCATTTATATCGCAGAGGTGTGGGAAGTAGTTCAGGGTGTATATCCATATGCCGACCGCTCTAAAACAGGAGATCGATTGAATCCACTTGCAATGGATTTCCCAGATGCAAAATTCATCACCGTCAAGTACACCGTCCCCTCACCTCTGCAAATCTGCCAACAGTCCAGAAATGTGACTCTTCAGCATTACCGACGAGTCGCTACTACATATGGCGATACCAAGGAGGGCCCAGCACCTTTCTACATCAACTCATATCAGGATTCTACATTTTTTGAGGATACAATAGTCCTTTCACCACATTTCTACCTTCCAACAATTTCTTTCTGGAGGAATGACGGAAAAACCCTCTCCACTCCCGATGGCAAAGACCTCTGCACCTCAGTCACCACTCGCTGGACCAGGAGTTACCCTCCCAATGCTGATCATCTTATGTATATGCTATCCAGATTCCCAGAAGTTAAACACCTCTACTTTCTTGATTGCCCTTCTGGTCCCTTCCCTGTGTCACCTTCTTCGAACGACAGCATACAGTGGTTGAGTAGGAATGAAATTGAGCAGCAAGTGGATTTTTATATAGCATTTCTATCAGCTTTGGCGAAACATGAAACGATATCTCAATATGCGCCAGACTCAACAGATTTGATGGAATGCAGAGGTATCTTTCGGAGCAGCTGGGTGTTGCCACTAATAAGCTGCATTACTACGGAAGAATTCAATTCTCTCGGAAACACAGAGATCGAATGATTAAAGGCGAGTCAAACCATCACCGATGAACTTGAATCCCATCTCACAAGACCGAACCTGAACTGACTATATTTATTAGTTAAAGATCCTTCGACACAAAATAAAGTGTGAAATGTCGAGCGAGATATCCACATCGGCTAACTCGTTGTGGAAAAATAAAATACAAAGATTTTCGAATGCGTGGCGTGGGTTATTTTTCAGTGTTCTGGCCTTTCTGCTTCCAAAAAGGTCTTAAAGTGGAAGGGTTTAGAAGGTCTCAGTTTTAATAAAATATGATAAGCCAAATTCTGGGAGAGGGACTATACAAAATTAGTGTCGCAAACTTACATGTGAGGATCAATAGTAGAGTCCATTTCCTTGGGGACATCGAAAGCGCCGTACCACAGCGGGCCGCGAGCCCAAGAAAGATCTTCGGTGCCTTCATAAGCCAGGGCATGATACGCATCCCCAAAGGGCCCCACCCGGAACGAAGACCATTACCCGGCAGAAGATTATGTCACATTGTGAGAGACAAAGCCGTGAAGGGTGTAAAGCCTACTGTTACCGAATTTGTGATGATGGCATACATGCCGACACAGGTTGCCTTAGTTATGACACCCAGCCAGGCCATTGCCACGGCTATCGGCTCAGCCATAGTTGAACGACAAGAGAAGTGAGCCATGTTCATCGTGGGACTAGTAATCAAACCAACCCACACGCTGGAAAACCTCGTTGATTCAGTTGCAGGCGGCCTGCTACAGATAGAGCTTGCTACCCGTACGCCCCCGTGCTGGACCCCCCACTTCATGGACAATGTAAACGCAGAATGAAACCTTTGGATTGACGTGCCTCTGACATGCCCCTGGTACTCTCAGGCTCAGTTATGTGTGGCGTAAAAGCAGAGTTTCTCGAACATCCCAAAACGCTAGATTTATAATAGCCAATTGATTTTGCCGCCGCGTTTTCTGGTTTGGGATCTTGCGCGTGCTTCCGGTAATGTACAACGATACTACTGCCACGAGGCTGCCCGCCAAGCTAAGTGCGCTAGCCTCAACAATAAGTCTTCTCCGAGTTTCACCTCACTTACATCGATGCTATTTAGACGGCTTAACAGCTACCAGAAACCCTCCTTCGTGTGATCTTCGAATCTGGCCCAAAGATGCTCCTGCTACAGCACAACGGCGATGGTAATTTCAGCCTAACCGAGTTTTTCGACAAAGCTATACCCGAGTACACAATCCTTTCACAGAGGTAGGGAACAGAGGAGGAGACGTTTGAGGATCTACAGAAAGAAATCGGCACGAAGAAGGCTGGCTATAAGAAGCTCCGATTCTGCAAAGAACAGGTTAGGGGTGTTGGTTTGAAACATTTTTGGGTGGTCACATGTTGTATCGACAAATCGAGTAGCACCGAGCTCGCAACTCGATGTATCGTTGGTGCCGGGATGCGGCTAGATGCTACGTCTGTTTATTGGATGTCTCGGCACTGAAGCAGAAAGCACGTGATACATCTACCGAGCATACTTATACCTCTAAAACGCGATGCTACAGCAGAATGTTGGATTGTGAAATGCAGCAAGTGACACCGAGTATTCATGAAGAACACGCGTCTTTTCTGACATGGATCAAGTAAGAAATCGAGCATCATATTGCGCCGAATTATTACCTTGCGGTGCTGTGTAATTGCGGCCCGTGAAATCAAAACTAGAGAAGTGTGTGCCAGAAAAACTCAACTTCCAGCCTTAATGATTAAGAATAAGACATAATCTCATCAGCATTTACCTAGGAGAGGCGCAGCACAGCATACAGGTAATCACAGCCCGGCATGTCTGTCCGAAACGAAACTAGCAGGAGTGGGCTGATTGAAAAGCCACATGAAAGCGTAAGTAAAATGCATCCGGGAAATCATGGGTATCCATCCGATGCTTCAAAGATTGATTTGACAGCCGCCTTAAGTAGCGTTTTTCCCCAAATTGTGCACAAAGGCCCCCTGATATGACTGGCTGTATGAATATATTACCGCCTTATAATGATATCTGAGCAGAAATTTCTGAATCACCGCATAACACTTCATGCTGACTGCAGCAGAGTAATCGCAAGCAATTGCTTTATTCATTTTGGTATGTTTGCGACTATCTGACCCCACACTTACATCTTGCAGGGAGCTCTGTAGATACCCATGGAAATTATCCACCCCGGGAAACTTGGAACTCATTTTGATCCACTGATTGAATGCGGGTGGGTGGAATTTTATGCCAACGTTCCGGTCCGAACCTATAGAACCACAATAATTTTTTAGCCGAGCATCTTTCTGATGTTTATAACATTACAATCCTTCCATCTGCAATTCGAAGACACCAAAATGTCGACCAAAGTGGACGCCATGTCCGTAGTAGAGTCTCCTTCTTTGGTTAAATGAGTGGAGATCCTTGCCAAAATTGCTAGATACTTTTGACAATTGACGAGCAGCGATGTTGTGACCTTTGTCGTTCCTAACACGGTATACGGGATCTGTTGTGCGCTTGCTGGACCTCCTCTCATCTCAGGAGACCAAATTTCGGTCCGGGAAGTGCTCTGAAGAATTCGTGCTGTCGTGTTGTTCAACTGATCAAAACTCCCAATCTTCGTCCTCGCCAACCAGCGGTTATGGGAGTCCGTAACCGAGGATCAGCTAAATAAACCATGGAAGCCTATGCCTCAAGGGCTGGTGACTGGTACAGAAGCGCGTCTAGCATTGCAGTTGTTAATTCCTGCCATACTCGCTATTAACCACTGTTTTCTCAATGTTGGAGCCGAGACGGCTTGTATTTGACGGGAACGTGGGTTTATAATCACCTCAAAGCTTCATATAATGGTTGGATCCAGCGCAACTTCATCACTGCTCTCGCTTCTTGGGTGTACAACCGAAATTCTCTGAAAGCCGCTATCGGCGGAGGCGGTTCTTCTGACGCAGTTATCACACATATCGGACAGTTATGGGTTCTATTAATCAGTGGGATCATTATGACAACAATGCATGTCCAAGATCTGAAAGATATACTTGGTGATAAGTCGAGAGGGCGCGAAACTTCACCAATTCTTCTGGGAGAGCAAGTTACTAGGTGGACACTTGCAATTCCTATTTTCCTTTGGAGTCCGATTTGCGCGCTCTTCTGGGGTGAATGGATAGCGTCTATTCCAGCAATTATCATCGGCTTTTATGTATCATACAGATTTATTCTGCGCAGCGGAAAAGATGAGGATAAATGAGCATGACAAGTGTGGTGTTGCTGGACAGCGCTGTTATCACTCATGCCTCTAGTACATAAACAATGGCGGCGACTTTAATCATCAGTGATGACTATGGACCAGTGGTCGCAACGGGTGGTATGCCTGGCTACGGGTAACTGCGGGTATAAGTAGTAATGGGAATGAAAAAAGCCATCCCCGTCAATCAATGGGTGGCTATAGATATCTGTGCCTCATTTTCGCAGATTGAACAGCAAAGCATACGTATAATGGAGATTCCTCAGTAAGCCCAACTAGCCCTATTACAGTACTACATTCTAGCCCCATAAAGGATTCGTCTGATTTCTATACAAAAGATACATGCTTCGTACAAATTGCAAACACGACGTACCTGCAAGCACCCATAGGGATCCACAAATATAAACAAAGAGCTTGAGCTACTTATAACGAACAGATACTGGGAACTCTGATTGGTCCCCGTTAATAACAGTCTGGGGACAAGGGTTGGGAAATTGGCACGAAACCCACCCGTTGTGAACACTGCTCTGGGCTAGGGCTTATGGAGATAATCTGTACGGACATGCGACACGTGATTCGGTTACTACTTTCAGTATATTGCATAAGAGCGAGGCCCCTCTTTTGTTGGTTCTATCTAGGACCGAGTAATCAGCAATGCTGATCAGAAAATATAAAACTCCTCTATTTCATGATTCCTTTTCTTTCGCAATACTTATTTCTTAATGACTTATTGAACGGCAAAAATACCTGATTTCGTACCGTCTTCATAATCCTCGGTCATCATAATACAAGTTGCTGAAGCCACCATGCAACCTCCATATCCATGCCCAACAGCCACTTGGCATAACGATGTCTATGCTGCTATTGACGCTACTCAGCCAGCCCTTAGCCAAGCAGGACGGACTGTCATCGTCACGGGAGCGGTAAGAATCCTTATATCATTTAGAAAGCATACGCAATGCTTAGTGATCTATCATAGGGTAGCGGAATTGGACGCGAGACAGCCTTGGCCTTTGCCAAAGCGGGAGCCAAGCATTTAGTACTCATTGGCCGCACCGAATCAGATCTACTTGAGACGCAGAATCAAATCCCTCAGAACACAGCCAGCAGCTCAGTATTTGCTACATCCGTTTCTGATGAGGCAGGAATGAAAAAGGTAGCTGATGGGGTTGGCACGTGGGATGTTATCGTGATGGGTGCCTCAAGCAAGGGTATCAAGGGACCTATTGTCTCTGTAGATCTCGCCGAGTGGTGGGAAGCATATGAGGTTCGTCCGACATCGATTTTAACAATGACTTGCTAAGAGTTCTTGACTAGACTGATGTTAAATCCATTGTAATAATAGCCCAAGCTTTTTTCCCGAATGCGAATAAGGCTGGCGCATATGTGTACGGACTCACCTCAGGGAGTTTGGTGCTACCAGTTACGTGGATTGCTGGGCAATCGGCTTACCAGAGTTCCAAGATGGCACAAGTGAAGATAATGGAGTTCTTAGCATTGGAGAACCCTGACATCTTCATTTGTACCGTCCACCCTGGATTGGTGGACACCAAGGTATTTCGTGCGTCTGATGTTGATCCTGCTACACTACCGATGGACACTGGTATGTACCATTGCTCCGTCCTATCTTCAAAGATCATAATTACTAATCCATACTTCCTATCCACAGTTGCGTTGCCTGCGAACTTCCTAGTTTGGCTTACTCAGTCTAAGACAAAATTCCTGAATGGACGGATGATCTGGGCTAACTGGGATGTTGATGAACTTTCTGCGCAAGCTGAGAAGATTCAGAATAGTACCATCTTTACCCTTGGATGTGAAGGATGGCCTTTCGTGCCTGGAGGATGAATGTATCTAGATGCGTAATCAGCTGCCTAGCTAGCATGTGTGTAAGAGGGGAGGGGCTCGCGCTCACCTCAATCGGCATTTTTATCCGAGGAAATGGCATTTGCGCATCTACGAGATCGTTTTTTTTTTCGCATACTGCCCTGTTCTCCCTCATTTGGTTTTAGACATCCCCTACCGAGAACACCTATTCATTTAGTCACTATGTGAAAGCTTTGAGGTTCTCTGGTTGCTAACTACTTGGTCTTCTTGAGAGCATTGTAACATACCGTCTCTCCTTCCATTAATTGAAGCATTTCCCTGGTCCAAGACTCGCAGCTGCCACCCAGCTTTGGCATTTATGGCACTCCTAGAACTCCACAAATCATTTGGTTCTACACAAGTTGTATAAGGGATGTGGTCCAATACTTCGAACTGGTCAGTGAGCTCATTGATCGCCGCGCTCCTGCTGATGGGTCCTGGACTAGCTTAACCATATGATGTTTGCTGAACCTCTCTTCCAGGCCCAAATTAACTCTTTATGTTCCACCCAACCGGCATTGAGCTTCTTAATGGCTCGAAGAATCACAACAGCAAAGATCCTGGGGATTATTTACTGCATATAATGGCCTCCGTGGTCTCTGAACGGAATCCCGAGGAAGTTCGACCACGAAAAAATGCATGGAACAAAGGTATTTCTACCAAAGGTACGTAGGAAACCATGAAGCCCTATGCTTTAATTCCGCAACCTCCATCTAACCCCCTCGTAGCCATCAAAGAATTTTATTCAGCTCCTATGCCCTTCATTGCTGTAATCTCATCCAGATCCTGATATGATCTGTGCGTTCATCGTCAGATTAAGCGAGTGAGCTAGTAAGCGATACCTATATTTAATACAATAGCTACTAGGCACAATCTTACCTAGTAACTAGCATTCGTATTCGGGGTCATTATGCCTTAAGAGGCAGTAATTAATCACAATTAGTATCTCTTTATATTTTAAGGTAGCTGAATCTACCATATATTACAACTGCAACTTTTTTATTGTAACAAGAAAGTCTAAACTGTATCTGGTTGGTGCCGGCGCATAGATATAGCGTAGCAAACGCGTTGAAGCACATTACTTATTGATTCCAAAATTACTCAATTTCAATTGAAGAAGATCTCTTCTAATCTCCCAATTTCTACATAATAGAATTAATAATATGTTTAGCAGCTCAGGTATTTTTTATGTTTATTACCTTATATGGCTAGATAGTTGACAAATTCTAGTATCGAGGCTATGCTTGCGAGACAAATAAAACAAGATCACCAATATAGAATCACATTGAATACATTTAGGGTTATTTCTTGGCATAACTCACGGTAAACAAGCATAAGAGGGTCATATAATGCACCCTTTATCCCCGATAGCCAAAACAAGCTCCTAAAGCATCCCACTCATTACACAATTTCTATTTCAATACTCAAAGTGCAAGCATCAAAATTTGGACCTGACCCTCAAAATCATCATGAGCTCTCAAATTTCGACACCATCATCGTGAGAGGCGGCACAGCCAGTTGAGTGCTTGCAAACAGGCTCTTGGAGAATGGGCGTCACCGCATCCTTCTTGTGGAATCTGGATAAGACCTGACAAGTGACCCTCGAACCAATATCCCATCGTTGGGCCAGCTTCTCATGGCTACAGATGATAACTGGGGCTTTTCGACTGTTCCTCAGGTAAGAGAGTCCTAAGTAATCTAAGCTTGCTTTGCTAAAGAATTCAAAGACCAATATCTGAAACCGCACTAATTCAGCGAGTGCCGGCCGCTTGCTTGGAGGATCAAGCGCTATCAACGGTTTCGCCTTTCTTCCAAAATCTAAATTAAGCGTTGAGGCCTGGGCCTACCTTGGCAATCCAGGCTGGGACGGGGAAGCCTTCTCTAGGTCTATGGATCGATTTACTTTAGCCACATCCACATCCACCACGAATTCCGCCAAAAGCCCTCTCTAGATCACCATCCCAGAATAGGATGCAGAGTGGCCGCGTGTCTGGAGAGATACACTTAATAAGCTTGGATTTCCGGTTGCTCAGGATGGATTGACTTCTGGTAAAATTCTGGGAAGCTTGATGGGGGGGGGACAATTGGTGTCGACAAGAAGAGAAGCTATTCAGCTAAGGCGTACTTGAACGATACTTCTTTCAAGAAGTAATCTCACAATTTGGACAAGAGTTACTGCCGAACGAATCATCTTCGAAAATTCAGATTCCGATACTCCCATTGCAGTTGGGGTTACGGTTCGTGACAGTGAAACTGGGACTTCGAAGTCCGTTTTGGCAAACAAAGAAGTTATTCTTAGTGGGGGCACAATTAATTCTCCGCGCTTACTAGAATCATCAGGCGTTGGTGACCCAAACATTCTAGAGCCAATTGGAATTGAATTTATCGTTAACAATCCCAACGTCCGCGAGCAGTTGCAAAATCATCCTCTTGTCACGGTTACCTTCAAAGCACGCGATGAGGACGGATTTGACACGATCGACCAGTTACTGCGCAAAGATAAAGAGGCTATTGAAAAATTAAAAGCAGTATGTGCAAAAGACCTCGGACCAGGATCCAAAAGAAATTTGAATACCATTGCTCAACTACCAGTTGAAATGGATGCCGAGTTAAAGCAAACTTTGGATACCATGCTGCCGCAACATTCGGATACATCGGCATCTCTGATCAAAGCACACGAAGCATTCGTGAGATCCGTCGTTGTGTCTCCAAAAGAAGACTCTGAATGTTACATAATCGTACCTGGTTACATTTGCCTCTCCGGTGCTGGATCCTTTATTCCACCTGGGCCTGGGACAGAGAAATACTTGACTATGGGCATTCATCTGCCACATCCTTTATCTCGTGGGTCGGAACACATCAAGTCATCCTCAACGCCACTTTCCTCATCAGACATCTCTATTGATCCAAATTTCTTTTCACATCCTTTCGATGTTGAGATACTTGCCAGACATGTTCAGCTGGCTGAGAAGATCGCCATGACCGAGCCTCTCTCGCATCATTTGAAACGTGGCGGGAAACGCAGCCCCGGTATGCCGAAAACTGGAGGATTTGCAGACGTCACGATTGCCAAGAACTATGTCTTAGAGAGGGCTGCAGGTGCCCATCATTGTACAGGCTCATGTGCTATGATGCCTCGGGAGCTTGGTGGTGCGGTTGATCCACAGCTCCGAGTTTTCGGTTGTGCCAATCTTCGTGTGTGCGATGCAAGTATTATGCCCATCTCACCTCGGTCAAATCCTCAAGGCGTTGTTTGCGCAATTGCAGAGCATGCTGCAGAGATAATTCTATCCACTTTACAGTAATGGTTAGAAGGTTGAACGTGCCCCAAAATGAAAATAGAATATCTCATATTTCACTGGGCTTCCCACCTTCGTGGATAGTGGTTCACTCTTTTTGACACAAGTATTTTTGTCTCATGGAAAAACTCTAAGATGAATGAATTCTAGCTCTTCTGTTTCACAATCTTTTCTTTTATGGTGAATAGCCTATGTTGGCCTAGCTAATTCCATATGTAGTGAGTTACTTAGTTAGTCAGTTGAATGAATTATCTTTTTCCTGCATCTCACAATGTTACTCAACTCTGCTGACTTGGGTGCCAATAAGTACTTCTCTTGTAGATCATCTGATTCTTGATAAAGAGTAGTTGTTGGGTAGTAGGTGTAGCTCCTAATGTATGGAACCTCCGGTTTCTAGTCGGCAAAAGCAATCGTATAATGTTAAAAAATATACTCTGAATATATGTAATCAATAGCCTTATAACATGTCGCTTAGTTTTAATGTATTATCTTCATTCCAAATTTCATGCTTTATGAATTTACAATCTAATTAGTCATTGAATTTTTGAGAACATTTGATTATAGGGATTGACTAGCTCTATTTTGAGTATCAACTTTTAAAAAATTTGGAAAAATAATAATGAAGCTATTCTCAAATATTATGAAATTATGCGATCGCTTTTGTCGATTGGGAACCGGAGGTTTCGTATATTAAGAGCTACGTTTACTACCTAACAATTATTGAATCGTTATAAAGGGCTCAATATAAATATATTACGAATGGTGATAGTAAATAAACGATAGGTGACTAAAGGAACTTCGGATCAATGATTAAGGAATTGATTATAGTAGAACCCTTAACAAAATCGTTATGCTTTCAATGTGAATAAAACCTAAAATCAACATGTCCACAAGACATGATGCTGAAGAATAAAAAGGTCTGGTCACATGACTTGAGAACTGCGCATAAGTGCTAACGTCACTTCAATTGAACTTTCTTTTGGGACTTTTATTTGCGCAAAAATACAGCATATTTCTCAGCCGGACAGTTAGATATCTTTCACAAGAGATCTAAACATCTTAATCTCCAGTCGAGATTTAGATATTCCAATTTCAGACTTCATTCATGAACTGAGCACATCCACAGTTGATGAATCATCAGCGCTCTTGACAATGGTCAAACATCGAACATGCTGCAAGAAAAATGCTAATCTTGGTATATGATACTTCAATGCTTCAATTCAACCCTATTTTAGAGGTTATAAATATCTTCTCTAATGTCTGCTTCATGGAAGCCTGAGGTCCAGTTGACAACGCAAAGAGTTTAGATTGAGAATGGCAGATATGTACCCCAGTGGCCTGTCTTAAATACAGTTTACTTCTCATCAACAGTCTTTCTAGAATTTGATGGCAAGCAAGAAACAAAGAGAGAGATGAAGAAGTTAAAACTTTTGTCAAGGCTTGGACGTCTCGTCTCTAAGAAACTACACGGAAAATGATTAGGAGCTGCCTTTATCTAATTTTCTCAGTCAGTCATATATATATCTTAACTAGATGCTAAGAGTATGAATCATGAAATATATAGATCTCATCCCTTCAATACTTTCAAGCTTTCATGCCAAGCCTCTGCTAACAAATATGTTGTTCCTTAAGTTCTGTTTCTCTATGTTTAGATGAGCAAGATGAGGCCCGAGCTCCTAGTTGTCTGGTTAATTATTTCACAGCTCAGCCTTTTGATATCCAACACACTCGAAAGTATCCAGATTTCGCACAATCTGAACCATCAAATGTTTCTTTTCCTCGAGGCCCAGCATAAACTCACCTTTTCACACACGAGAATCTTGATAAAGAAGTTAGAGATCTACTCTTCATCATATCACCATTTAAGAAATCTTTGATACTTCGAACCATTACAGCTCCTCTCGAATATTGTTCCTTTTTCTCTTGCGAAATAAAGCTAGCGGCCAACCAGTCAACCACAAGCCTACATATAGACATATTATCGCTGTTTTGTATCAATACGGCGGAGTTCCCTTGGTGTAGGAAACACTCAATAGTGCGTTACATGTGAGTTTTAACATCACGTCTTGCTCTAATGATAAGATTCATACTGATATTTATGACTGGCAGCATCGATTCACAGCCCCTTCCTCTATCTTCGAAGCAAAAATCCGATAACCAAGAAAGCTCATTGACGATTCGGAGTCTCCCACCGGAGCTTAGTCGAGCGATTTGGCAGTTATCATTGAGCGACAACAGAGTTATAACAATCCACTGGGCATATGAGAAGTATGGGGAATTGTGTAAAAATCCTGTTGCCAATGACTTTCATGCGACCTACGACAAGATTGAAGCCCTAGAAGTTTTTTCTGAGTCACGTACACTTGCGTTGGAAGATTACAAGTTGTGCTTCAGCAACGACATGTGCCATCCGATCTACTTCAATAGCAACAAGGATATTCTCAAATTCATAAACTTCACGCTTGCAGAGATCACCTACTTTTCACACGGTGATGTCTGGAAAACTGAAAGCGTGCGAGATGCTAATGTTAAGCGTATCGCTGTTGAGTTGCAGACCGATGTTAATCTTCTCCGTTTTTCACTCACCATATCTAACCAAACCTTGTTATGTTATGCCACCCTGCTGTTTGCTACCTTGGAAAAGGTATTCGTGCAGCCATCTTGCGCCATTGACTCATCTTCTGAGGCAAGCTTCCGCGCAACGTTTGAGCAACAAATGCAAGCATACCAGAGGCAGTTTGGCCCCCTTTGGGAGGGAAAGACTTATAACATTCCTGAGATTGTGTTCGTTTGCTTTCGGTGTGATCCAAACTTCTCAATGGCATGACATAGTTAAGGTCCTGTGGTGTGAACAGCTATTGTGCCGGAAGTAGGGGCGGGACTCCGGAGGGAAGGGGCTTATGAGTGGCTAGATTGCATTTAATTTAAGGGGATATTATGGGGAATGGATCAAGCTTGATTAAGCAAGCTGTAGAGATTTTTCTTTACTGTTGTACTGTTGATGTCAACCGTAGAGCGAGACATCCAGATATGCAATTTCAGTGTTTTCGATTTAATTCATAATAGTACAGCAACAGAATAATGAGTCACTTCAACATTACCGCTTCTTCTATTCTTGGCATACCGATTTCTACAACTATTTCTATGTAAAATAAAGATGACTACACCTTTTATTCTTCGTTCCCAAACATTCCCAAACATTAGCAGTGTGACTAATAAGTTCTTCATTTGTGGATAGCACGGAGGCTCTAAGTTCACCGCAGCGGTTTTAGTGATAATAGCACCCGTATGTTGAACACACTCATCTAACTGACTAATCCTGTGGAACATAAAGATATCCTTCGCGTAGTTTACAACATGGGTATTCGCGATCCTATGATCAAACATGTATCTGTCGTGGGAAATAATGACGGCTCTTGGGTTCGAAAATAGGCGGGTGGGTTCCCAGAGCATTTAATCTCTATTTAAAATCGTTTCTCGCCGGTCTGGACTGTAAAATTGATATTTATTTTGGTCAAGCGGGCCTCTGAGACTTCTGGAACCTGTGACCATATCTTATCCTGGAGCTCACAAGGAAGTCTTGCAAAGATTCCAATGCTGTCAGTGTTAGAGGGCTTTAATGATTCGGATTGTGGTTTTTTGTGCAGAAGAAATGATGAAAAATTGTTGTTAGTCTGCCTAGATGTTGGAAACCTAGGTCCAGAATCATATATGACATGGCTGAACCGTCTTCGTGACGAATGTGATTTTCACAAGTTCGTCTTGAGAAGATTTGGTGCGAGCTTCTATATTCTGTCAGCAAGGTACAGAGGCGCAAGAAGATATATCTCTTGGAAGAGATGTTAATGACGGGATCCGGATCTATCGAGCGCATCGATAGTCGCCTCATGGATCTCTTTGCAGGAGATGACGAGTTGCAAGGCCGATATGTAGAGGGGCTAAAAATGCCACAAGTTTTGTGCCTGACGGCGATGAAATTTCCTAAAGAACTAAAAAGAGTGTGTTGCAGACATGGTAGACCATGATGGTCTCATAGTTGCATTGATATGTAGGATTAGTAATTGAGGGTTTAAGATAAGGACTGTATCTGATATCATCACAAAGAAACGGATTACCCAGAGGACTTAGCAAATACACAAGTTTCAGAATAACACCATGATATCATGATATTTTGATCAAGTGAATTCAGTAAATCTAGAAATAAAATCACTATATGGTGGTAGAATGATATGAACCATGTGGAGTGACATGTGATCCGCACATTAATCTGCTTGTCAATTGCCATGATGTAGAGAGCCAGCGCTTATATAAATAACCTGAGTATACTAAAATGTGCTTTATTCCTAAGATCTTCGAAAGAACCAGGAATATTCTACAAATTGATCCCGATATTTGGTCAAAATAAAGGCACCAACACCTTCAGAATGTCAACAGCGCTGAACCCGAAGTTCTGGAGTCTCACGAGCACCGGGACAAACGACAAGTTCTCTACACAGCCAATCGGAATCAAAAAGTACGATGTCACATGTGAAACATTCATGAGTGAACAGACCAGCGAAAATCGTAATAGGAGGCCCTAGATCATTAATTTCGAGGTCAAAGCAATTCGAAAATCACAAAACGTCACAATCCCGGTTAATCTCACTCCTCGCGCTTTACATCTCTCACCAAGTTGCTTCAAACTTGACTATAGAATTAAGAATCCAATTTTGTTTTGTCCTTCTTGCGATGCCCTTTTTTTTTTCAGAAATTTAGTCCCTTGTTGGGGTGTGCTGTAGCAACTAAAGGCATTGTTACTAATTATACCACGTCGAGTCCGGTGACAAATGAGACTTTTCCCAAAATCGAGAGAGTGGTGGTTAAACTTGAGATTTATACTCCAATAAATGGGAATTTTCACGACATTTTGGTAGAGCTTTTCCAGGCAATAAAAGAAGTTGGAAGATTGAAAGGAGTTATTTTGTCAGTTGGATGACAATCGCTTCGAGGACAGGAAATTTTGCGCATCGATGAAGACCTAAAAAATCGTTGATGGAAACCCTGGTGTATATACACATCCTGCAGGTTTTAGTATGCCTAGAGTAACTTGCATGACAATGGAAACTTTTGAATCGAAAACTGGGTGGAATGGATTAGATCAAACGAACGCGTGAAAGGTACTTATACTTGCACTTGGGTCTATCAAGAGAAGACTTTAATTACTTTCAGACACCAATATGGGTGATAGTTCTGTATTAAGAATGGCTAGGCCAGAGTTGCAGGCAGAGAGTGACTCGGTCAGACTAGAAGCGAGAAATTATACGATGATTTTCATGTGAGAAATATGAAGACTACGACCTTTTTGATGTGTGACTTTCGTATATCTAAGTTCATTCGCAGAGGTCTCATGCGCAAATCCTTGAATAGGTGAGGCTGGAATCCGTCAATTTGGAAAGATGCTATGTTTCCCCTTCAAAAGAAGAAAGGGAAAATACTCCATCTCCATCTGCCAAAGGCTCAAATATCAAACATCATCGAGACCAAAGAACACTATTCCCAGCTCTAGTACCCAAAAGATACGTCTTCTGCATTCAAATTGACGCTTCCGAAGCACAAAGATCCCACAACCACGCTGGTCCTAGACCCCAATAAGTTGAGCGCAACATCAGCAGTAAT
The DNA here is from genome assembly GCA_019395245.1 of Botrytis pseudocinerea. Taxonomy (NCBI): domain Eukaryota; kingdom Fungi; phylum Ascomycota; class Leotiomycetes; order Helotiales; family Sclerotiniaceae; genus Botrytis; species Botrytis pseudocinerea. The sequence goes on along the minus strand of JAHXJK010000135.1, from coordinate 68,448 downwards.
GAGGAATCATCAGCCTACGCGCCTAAGCCACTGCTTAAAAACGGCTTGCGGGCGTTAGTATTTAGTAAGCCCGCTGATCATGGCACAAAAACTTTCGATTCTAGTTCATAATCTTGCCTCGCCTTCGAATCCAACTATGATTCGCGGCTTCGTTCAACAAAGTCGTCCGATGTTGTTGGAGCTCAAACAGCCAACGTCACTGGGGCCCTGGTCATCGGTGATTAGATGAATCCGCTGACTAAGCCAGAAAAGAAAAACACTACACCCAGCACATACCCCTCCGCCCGTGCTGCCATTGTGCCGTCTTGCTTTCAAGCAAGAAGTATGCACCACCATTGAGTCTACCCAACCTGTATCAAGCAAGCTGCAAAACGCCTTTTCTATTTCTTGGACGCATCACACCCGAAGAACTCAATCACAAAGAAAACTGTATGAACCGCGGACCCGCCATATATACCAATTCCGATAATTTGGAAAGCTTAGAAATCATGTCTGAATTCGAAGCAACATCCACAAGCTTCATGAAGGTGCCCGAGATGCGACTCGCAATTTGGGACGCATTAATCCCACCACCTCGGCGAATATGCATGGAAAAATCCAGCATATCTCTCCCGGATAATAGGTGCTGGAAGGCAAAAGTCAGTTTCGATCCTGGGTCTCCCGCAATTTCAAATCCGTCTGTTCTACACATATGCGCTGAATCTCGGGATTATTTTATTCGCGAGAAGGGATACACTTTACTTAGCTGTTGCCTCATAAGCCCAATATACTTGAATTACTCGAGAGATCAGCTTTGGTTCGACTCTTTATCTCGTCTTTGGAGGTACGCCAGGAATGTCTCCTATCGACATCGCCTGGAAATTCGCAACTGCCAAATGAGTGAGGAAAAGATGCAACCGTATAAGATTAGAAAACTTGGTATGAGGTTAACTGACAAGGACAAGATAGAGCGCTTCTCCGCTCGTATAATGATTCACATAATGAAGAGACTTACCGAACTAGAAGAAATTACCTTTGAGCTTCCAAAAGACAGATTCGAGGATTACAAGGCTATTTTAGATGGAAAATTAGGCAGCTATGAGGAAAATATGCAACACCAAACTATGCTCGCTACGAGAGCCCCTCCGAGACTCATTTACATAACGCAGGAAGCTGCTGCTCCTCCTGAAAATATATGAGCGCAGACTTCTGAAATTTCTGTGGAGTCTTAGAGACGAGAGAGGAAGATGAGTTATTTCGTAGCTGGCGGCCGGCCACAGGGTGATGGGTGCTCAAAGATATTCAAGGTCTCGGGTGGAACCATATCTTTAACGTGCAATGTACGATTGGATACACTTATAGTCGGACACATTTTTCCATGCCAATAATTCACATTGTCTAGACAATCTGTGTTCTATGATCATACTGCTGTGCAATGGAAAATTTGAAGCAAGGCATTTAATTCCCCGGGTCATAGTTCAAGAGGACATTCTGTCGAATTAGTTGGGGGGGGGCAAGCGAAAAGCTTCCATCACCCACCCTCGAAAACGAAGAAAAGAGAAGGACAAATAAAAGGGTGAAAGAGAAACTGTGCAGTCTTATATTGTTGGATCTTCATGCACGCTTGTTGGCTCCGGAGAACCTTGTCATGTGGTATAATGTGGAAACAGATTATTGCTTGATTTTGATTCACCTCGGGGGAAATTTTATGAGTCATTAAAAGATTGAAAGACTACGAATTCACTCTTCGAGCCAGCCCATATCTCCAATAGTTGTCAAGTCTATGCTCAGCATTGTTTGCCCGCATGTTCTTTTCCCTTCAACAACTTTCAACGTCAACATGAGCACCTCTCTATATTGTCACAATATCCAGTCTATGTTTTGATCCCCAATCAAAGTAAACAAAATTTCTTCGGAGACTTTCATTTTCAGACCATAACAAAAGATTTTAACGTCCCCGTCAAGCATTAAAATGGAGGAAAGCATCACGAAACAAATGTCTTGCATATCCTTTGGTGACACCCAAGCGAACGTACAAGTAGGAAAACTCGATACTACCGAAGTACCCAAAGCAATCGATCCAAAACGCATCGCTAATGACCGCATTGAAGCATTTACTTTGTTTGGTGGTCTTGCACCCGAACTTCGTATTACCATCTGCGAGCTGGCACTGGCAGCTGCAACACCTGATTTGCCGGAATTGATACGGCCATTCCCGCTCCAACCAGAACAGCCAGAGGATTGTTTAGAAAGTGCAAAAAAGTCTCCCCACCGATCAAACACGACTCCAAACCTTTTGAAGATTCTTTCAACACTACATGTTTCTAAAGAGTTCCGAGATGTGGCATTAAAAACTTTGGGCATCTTGGATGTCTGAATTATATGCCCAATTCTGTTTCGCCCATCAGTCAAATTTCCCAATTTCCATGACATGTATCACATGTAAGAGTATACAGATATAGGAACACCATATAAATTTTATCAGAATTATGGGGCCAAAGTCAAGAGAGTTGCTATTAATTCTCATCCTGCCTGGCCAAGCTGCCCTCAAACTCCAGTAACATTTATTGGAGAGGGCCCGTTGAAGACCCAGCCCGAGAGATATGGAAGCTCATGTTACTTTTTGAGGATCTCGAATGTATTTCCATCCAATTTCGGGACATCTAGTCTTACGAAAATTCGCAGAATAAACATGGCCTACTCAACACTCGATATGAGCCGAAGTTTCAGAGACTTCTTAGACAGCATGCGCAGTGAGAAAACCCCTTACCGAATACTCTACAAGGCTATTTAGATGAGTACAAATCACCATCCGATCGTTCAACGCACCCATCAAAATTGCCGCGAATGCCAAAAATTCGAACACATGCACTGGGGTGAGTATTCCATCTGCACTCGCTGGGCTCCTTGAGATTGATCACTTCTCTGTGGGACTAGCGATCTTGACACGGCTTCTTGATTTTGTGTGAATAAGCTTGTTACTCGTCGATTGCTTCCCTTGGACCTCTAGTAGTAAATGAGCTTTATGTGAGTATTCGCGGCTTTGGAGGGTGATCTTGTTGTATTCATTTTTGGCACCAAGTATAGCAATTAAGCGCACAACAATATATTTGAGTATTTCGGGATGCTATAGTTTGACACAGCACGCAATACCCGAGGCTCGCGATTGTAGGCTCCCACCTAGTCCATTCATGATTCTCCTTGTCGTTTCCAACAGGTCTCCAGGTGATCATGTGTATATTGTTGAAGGTTTTGTGCATCGGGATCCGAGGTTTCTGCGAAGCTGTGGTATTCATACACAAAATTGAGAGAGTTATAACTTCGAAGTAGTGAGGACTCTATATATTTCTATGCGTTGCAGCCATACGAATCTGCATGATTCTTCATCCAAGAAATGATACGATAGCCCTTTTCTACTTCCGTTCATGAATTCTTTTGTCGTTGCAGTACTATTTTCGCTGTCATTCGTGTGAATAAATCGTGAATTCCTTGGAGACTTTGTAAATTAGATTTTAAGTGAGTTGATCTGAGTATATTGCAGAAGCACTTATCAAATATTTTAATATTCCAATCCATAGCCTGTAAGAACACCATTTTGAGGCTTGGAAAGACAACTGGCAAGTGATTCTGTGAGAATATAACCCGGTGTGTAAGATTCGAGGGCATCTAAGAATCTTCTGGTAAGTTCACTTGACAAGAGATGCTAACAACAGACCTAACCACGGTGGCATCTGCAATTCAAGTCAAAATGATCAAGACTTGGTTAGAGCCTAAAAAGTGCACACTTGCGTATTTATATTACAGCCGAAAGAACACGGAAGACCCTTTTCCCTGTTAACAAAGCTTTGGAGTCAAATCCATGATATTTCACAAAGAGAGACATCTGACATCTGACGATTTGTATCATCAATTAGCAATTGTAGGCTCAAGCTGTTGCATTATGGAACAATTATTGACTCTTGAAGTTGAGGATATTCATTAGTCTTTCAATTGATTTCTCGCTTCGGAGGGGTAGGAAATAGATCCAAACTGAACTACTCCAAACAGCAATCAATTTTAAACCCAAGAGGGATGCACTTCTAGAGATTCAATTAATGGATTAAATCTTCTTAATTAAAGCTTTCCACTGATGGACAAATGAGTACTAGCGTAATTTGACTTAAATTCGCTCAGCCCTCGCACACCGTTCTCCCCGCATCCTCTTTCTTCCTCAAACATCAATTTCCTGGTCAAGAAGAACAATCTTCCACGCCTCTCACTTTCGATAATACTGAACAATCTGTTAAATTCAACAGAAATCATACACTTGCGACCAAGTCTTTCTCTGCCTTCCATCCTAGCAAAACTGCTTTTGTCTTACTGTATCAGATCAACTGTGTTCAGTCCAGATCTTTTCTTGAGACCACTATCTAAGAGAAACAACACACCATGAGTGATATCCGTCAAAAACTCTGTCGAGAGGTTATGCCCACAGGGCTACTCGTTATGAGTAAAGATTGATTCGGAACTTTCGAATTGAGCAAAGATTTGGAACATCGCCGCCCGAGAAGTTCCTCGTCTCGTCGAGATAACACCACGAGGAAATTTCCAAGGCCACACACCTGCGCTATTGGGAGTCAGCCATATGGCTCGCGAAAAGGCCTTGGAAGTTTATGATGCCTTGCGACCAGGATCTCCACAGCCTGTCTACTTCAATCCTGGAAATGATACTCTTGTATTCAATATTGTTACAGTTGAAGATCCTTTTCCACATGGATATCCATCTTTTGCCATCATTGGCTCTGGTCCAATTCCAAGCAACTTTGACCTCGGAGAAATCTTGGCCTCCAAAGGAATCAAGTCTTTTGCACTCAAGATGGATGGACACATATTTTATCATGAATACCGCGGCTCCGATTACACTCTGTAGCTATGAGTACGGAAAGAATCAACTGATCAGGTGTCTGGACCGTATATGATGGTCTCATCAACATTTACCCATCTGGTATCTTGCCAAGCGCGCTTGTTTCCAGAGGGATATCTTGTTGATCATCATGGCGTAATTAGTTCCAGGACTCCGGCAGAAGATTAGATTCTCATCCAATACGATTCAACTCCAAGAAGATTCATTAATTCATTTCAAACTTTCCATGACACATCATACCTGGTTCGACAGTGTGCCATTCGTTATTGATCCTCAATCGCCACAGTCCCCTCCCCTTCCTCAAAAGGAATGGTAATACCTCGTTAGTTCCGTTCTAGGCTGGCGACTTGTTTCATCTCGAATCCACCACGATAACTCTCTCCTCTCATCAACTTTCAAAAGTGTTTTCAGTCTACAGCCACTTAGATTCACGCGAGCATCAGAAACTCACTAAGCAAATTGAGTACTGACATGGCAATCTTGGAGTTTCGAAACAAAAATGCAGGCAGCGGAAGATATTCAGATAGTATTTCTAGGAAGTTTCAGTGGGAGGAAAGCATGGCTGATGAAACTCTGAACACCACCGGCTTATTCATCTACCTGTTTGTTCTGAGTTGACCTTACTACAACATAACATCTTTGTCGCTTCGACGACATATATCAGAAGTTTTATTTTCCTTGCTTTTTTTTTAATTATGGACATTTTTGTTCAGAGAACTTTTCTTTCTTGTGCAATTTCATGGTGCTAGAGGACAACAGCTTAATCATCCTGTAACTTTCAAGCCACATATCACAAAGCACAGCGGTTCGGAATCAAAAGAGCTTTAGCATCTCTTTCTATTGTATCTTTGTATTTCACAGGTTTCAAATAAGCTTTGAAAAAAAATCATGCTTCCAATTGTGCAACAGTAAAAGCGTGATAGTCATCATTTATCCTGCAGAAGTGACGTGAAAACCCAACGCATAAAAGCCGGCATCTTGTCAAGAATCTAGTTTTGAAATACTTTTGTTTTTTGATCCCACAAAGCTATATTATGGTGGTTTACTACATGATAAATTATGTGTATAAAAAGGCCGAAGATCAGGCTGGAAGCCGCCCTCGGTGTATTAGGGCGAAGCACGCGGAAGCTTACATGGCACACTTTGAGCCAAATATGCATATGCAACAATGCACAAGGCTGTGTTTAGGCTTGTCAATGAGGTCATTTAGCCAGGCATGATTAGATGGCATGTGTTAAAGTTTGTTGAGTAGATATTGAGCCTGCAAGGAGAAATTGCACACATAATCGTGGATCTTCAAAATCCTTCTCGCTAAGCAATTTGAGCAGTCTTCTAGTAAAACTTCGTGATTCTTAGAAGTGTATGAATGTAGTTTGAATACCTGTCTACCATCCCGAAGTTTTTGAATAACTCGCTTATAAAAACATACCCAATCGATACACGAAGAAAAAGCTCCATTGACATTTTGCCTGAGGGTGATGTACTTCCACATCTCAAAGCTGGGGCTGCCACCCCCCTCCAATTATTTCCGAACTTCATGGCTCAAAATGACTCGAGCAGAGTATTTTTGCAAGGTCTCTTTTGTGTAGTCTTACATATCTCGCTGCGGCTCGGGTAAAATTGATAGTCTATGTGTTTCATGCCGAAGCGTTGGCTGATCACCTCCGCATAAGCTACCAACCATGTTCGTTGCCCAGTCCCTTGAAAGATCCTTGTTTTCGGTGCTTAGTGGCTGGTAAGGCTTCTTTTAGGTCTCACTGTATACTACATGTTGTGCAAGTTTGAATTTGTTCGAACACAACGCCTTCGCGTGGAGCACTGGTTCAACACGTACTCAAGAACTATCGATCCCGTGCAACTTGGCGTCTTATCGATTCATCCATATATCAGTACTACACTCCAGCGTAAAATATCGATATCTAAAGATCAGCGGAAATACAGAAAGTAACTATATTTGCAAGCGATATCATCCAAACTGCAACAAGCAGTATTCTGTGAGGTCCGACCATCACTGGTGCTAATAGTGTTGTTGACTTTAGAGTAGTGGCAAATTAAGAATATTGCCCATGGGGAAAACAGAAAATATGCTAAAGATGGACAGTGAGAAGCCATTGCACCAAAATGGTAGCTTCCACTTTTGTCAATGTTTACACCCAAATGCATCCTTCTTCGACGAGAAATGGGCTTCGATATTCAAGCTTTTATCAACCGATATCAAATCAATCAATCACAACATGGAGCCCGGAATACATGATTGCCACATTTCGGTTTTGGCCATTATGTCCCGCCGCCCATCGTGCCCTTTTCTCTTCCTCCCGACTCTCGCACTCATGAACATCAGCTCTTCGCTTCTCATGGGCGCAACCTTTATCTGCCTAAATTATAGCAAAAATCTAGACTCCCAGCTCCACTATGTCCAGAGTGAGTCTTTCCCAAACCCCCAGCAAAGAGCGACCCTAACAATTGCAGATCACCACTCCCATTCTAGACTCCTTAGATCTGCAATTCAAGTCTTCCCATGACGTCATCACATTCTACAGCTTCATTCTCGCTACAGACGTCTTTGCTCTTACAATAATTCTATGGATGTCATATGGGCCGGCCTCTTTTTGCCCCGCATGGCTTTTGGTAGTTCAAGCCTATGGATATTGGATAGATTTTAATCCTGTGGAGTTGGTTTTGTGTATTTTACCCTTGAGTGTTAGCATTTGGACGATGCTCAATTGGGTAGTGGACTTTCTCCAGAAACGAAGAAATGGACGATGTCTTCATATGAGGAACAATGATGAGGTATATTTAGTTCGAGGTGTCGTAAATTTAAGTTTTGTGGAATAAATGGCAAGCGTTCGGCTTTATTTTTCGATTTGAGAGGCTACGCTCGTAAAGAGGTATGGGAAACGCTCGTGGGACCAGACACCGTGTTTGAAAAGTCTTCATGAGTAGATGTTGAGTAGAGAGGCATGTCTTTTTGAACTTTGTGTATAGGATATTTGTTTGGACGTATCATTCCGATTCTCCTGTACCGATTCCCTATACATCGAAAGTTTGAAGATGTGAATGAAAACCAATCATTGTGTCCTCAAACATGATTTGAACCTAACTCCTTCATGATTTCCAAAACAAAATCTTCCCCAAAAGAGTGACCGATATAATTTACTCGTTTGACTTCCGTAAAATGAGCTCAAGACCATCCCACCTACCAGCTCTCATAGGATCGAGCTTCCTCAATTCTGAAAGCCAGTCTTTACAATCTTGTACTTCATCGTGTTCAGGCAGGCGCATTTCCATTTCACATACAGCAAGTGTATACTCAAACAAAGCATCGAAAACCCATTTGCAATCCTCACCTCCGTCAAGAAAATCCCTCAAATTGATGATTTGCTGCTTAATATATCCAATACGATCTTCTCGAGAGAAGTTTGGAGTTATGGTTGCATGACCAACGGACTCGGTGAGAGTTGACATAAGAAATTGATGATAGAACCATACAGACTGATCATACGGATACGCATCATTCCACATAGCTTTAGTAATAAGATCAAACTCTGAAGAAATGTTAGCATAAGTTGTAACGCAATATACCGGAGTCAAGTGTACCATCATCCAAGAACTGTCGCCTCTCAGTCGCGGTCGCTTGCCGCTCGTCGAGCAGTCTTGGTATTAGTTTACTTCGGTTATGCCAGGCCGAGAAGTTTTTCAACTCCGCATTGATCATTCTTGTAGTGTATGCAAATTCCGATTCAACCATGCTTGAGCCATCCAATTTGGGATCTTCTAATTGTGAAACGACGGTGCGTCGGTATCCCCAGCCATGAAAATTTCGACTATCTCTTGTCAACATCTTCCCCACTAAGACAAGTTCGCGCTGCCACAATCCTCTCGCAACATCGGCGGCCAATCTGTCATTTGCTTCTTTTAATAACCACAATCGATAGTTCCATATCCAATAGCATTTTGGCCAGCCCAACATCAATGGAAATATAAAATCTAAGTCTGCCTGTATCAAATCAAGTATCGTAGAATTCTTCCCAGGATTCAGGAGGTGCGGGTCTGCCCGGATCTTGGTCGAGTCCTCGGAAGACGCAGAGGTAGAGGAGGATGAGATTACGCCAGACGTCGAGTTCTCGGATGGCCCAGAAGAAGGCAATTGGGTATCCGATTCCAATGATGACTCCGATGATTTCGAGAATAATCCATGAATTAGCAAACGCCTGCGGATGTTCCATATCGTATAGTATTCGGGGTTCTTCGACAGTAGTTTGGAAGTTAGGTCGAGTACCTCACGAGTGTATTGGCGCTCTGCAACCTTTCTAAATATTAGCAAGGCCATCACGCAACTGAGTATGAACGTACTTTGAGCTGAATTAGTTCTACCAAAGCTTTATATTCTTCAATATCCTTTTGTTCCTTCAGCTGCGCCGTGATTGATTTTTGTTCAGTCGTCGCAATTCGTGGCATTCCATGCTATAAATGTAATCAGTCTCAAGTTACCACGAAGTCTTAAGAGACATACGCTTGCCATCTTGAGAACCTCTTTTTATATTACTGGAGGCGATAAATTGGCTGAATGATAGTTGGCGGGGTGGCTGGCAGTTCAGCCTTGTGAGGTGAGATAAGTAGGTAGCTCTTGGAAAACGCGACTCACGAATACGGAAAGCGGGGCCGGAGCTTTGTCATGTAAGCTCCGGATCGACCATATGTCGGTACAATATCGGTTCAAGCTGTTAGTACTTGCTTCCGATAACATCAGTCAATGTCTCTCTCGTCCCATCCCTTCTTTTCTGTTCTCCTACTTCTCCTCTCTTCATGTGTCCACCAACAGGACCAGAAGGATCGCCACCATTTTTACAGTATTGCTAACTTCAGCAGTACAGCAGCACATTGTCGGCAATGCATGATTTGAGTGTTTCTTGGTGTCGTTTTATTTGTGCTATTGTCTCTCCATAGGCTCCGCCGGTGCCCTTATCCGGTCGACATTCTTTAGCCATCGACAGGAAGAAGCTGTAGGATAGCTTCAAGGGATTTCCTGCTGGACTTACGGACCTCTCTATTCCTCCCTTTTCTCACAGGAAGTCAGCGTGAGGTTCGATATTTCTATTTACTTTCCATTGTTTCATTTCACGAGGGAGTGTCGATAAGCCGCTGTTCCTTTGCGTATTATCATTGACCTCCTCGGTTGTCACTCTTCATAGCATTGCTATGTCTTCTTTTTATAATGAAGGGTGGTGGATCAATAGCTCTCCAAAGATTCTATATTCTCCGGACGACTCAGGTTATGACAGTTCATCTCCCAGACGAAGGTCAAGTATATTAAGTGGTAAGCGCCGTGTCTACCCTGGGATGCATTGCATGCCAATGTCTTATGTAATTGCAGACACTGTTTCGGACCATGACCCTTTCCTGCAACAGTATCGAGATGAAAATGGAAAAGAATGGAAAACGAGTCTATCCATGCGAATCAAAAATGTGATCAACGGAAATACTATAGACCACAACCTGTCAACTATTGCCCCAAATAGTCTAAGGCTTGATGGGCCATCAGATAGCCCCAAAACTCCGAATGAGTTATCCTCTTCGACACTACCTCCATCTAGTACCAAATCAAGACCAACTCTTTCGAATGCTCTCCGGGCTCGAACATCAGTTGACTCGACCCCGACTAGAAAGTCCGCTAGCTCCTTGCATTCTCCCGACAGATTTCTTCCTGTTCTGAAAACATCCGATTCCGCGGCACAAAGCTTTCGTGCCAATAAAGATCCTGGGAGTCTTTCGCCTTACGAAAGACTAATGAGACATAGCAGTGCAAGCCTTGATGCTTTCAACCCACGCCGGCGTGCTACATCACCAATTCCCCTAGCTTCTCGACCTGATTCAAGAAGAATTGTTTCTGCAAATCGTGGCAGAGGTATGGCGTGAGTAAAGGATAACGATCGATCTCTATTCTGATCGTTTTATAGGTGCTACTGCCCTTATTTTTCAGAGAAGTGCCCCGACAATACCCAATGGAGAGAGGCAGGTGCGTGCAAGTTTGATTTTCATGTTTCCAATGTTTCTTTCCGCATATCTAGCAAACAGCTGTGAAAGATGAAAAATCAAGAAGCAAACATCTTTTCTTTGCGGTACTAATCATCACAGGTCAGTGTAGGAACCGTATGGGCCGTCGGAGGAGTGGCTCCTGTGAGCGCTGGCATCTCAGATGGGCGTGGTGGTATGTTAGGTAGTGGGACTAATGCACCATTATATACAACATCCTTCTCGGCTTCACGTCCAAAAGCACAAGAAGACTTTGAAAAGCATGAAGACAGGTTAGCGCAAGCATTAGATATTGACCGCACACAACGCGTTTTTGAATTCCGAGACCCATTAGCCACACCACCCGCTACTCCGTTCGATTCTAGGTTCAAGAGGCATATCTTTGACACCAAGACTACATGGAATGGAACAGAGTGGGTTCTTGGTGGACCAGAACAAAGTTCGTAAATCTGTTTCCTGCTTTCTATATGCTTTCTGTATGCGCAGATAGAGATTCTGATGATCATACAGAGCAACCATTGCCACAGGAACCTCGCAGTCTTCCTGTCGCACCTTTCAAATAAGTTTTACATTCACAGTTGTGGAGTTTTTTCTGATTTTCAGCACAGTTCTCGATGCACCAAATTTACGAGACGACTTTTATTGCTCGGTTCTCGCATATTCTGGAACAAGCCATACACTGGCCGTTGGTCTGGGCTCACTGCTTTATGCATGGTCTGAAATGGCAGGAGTTCATTTACTCCATGGCGGAACTTCGAATGCTTCTTGGTTGACATCGTTGGCATTTTCATCCACACAAGGAGCCAAATCAATACTTGCCTTTGGCAGGTCTGATGGGTCTCTGAGTTTATTATCACTTTATGATAGTCTATTGCCAAGATTCGAAGTTCAACAGCCCTGCCCTATAGCTTGCGTAACTTGGAGACCATCGATAACAATGAGACCTTCGCGAAATCCACTTGCCTCGGGTATCATGGTGAAGACGGAAGACCTGATTGTCGGTGATGAACAAGGCAATATATACTATTACACCGTTGAATGGCCTGATGCATGGGAAATAAGTCGCGACGGCTGGTCTGGCTCCATGGCACTTATTGCCAAGATATCTATTCACACCCAACAAATTTGCGGCCTCTCATTTTCTACAGATGGCTCATCTTTCGCAACTGGAGGTAACGATAACCTTTGTTGTCTCTTTCGCACAAACGAAGTCACGCGACCTTCTCGTGGTCAACTCGGCACAGCAGAAGAAGTATTCCTTGCCACGGCAGGCATGCGTCGCATACACAGCGTAGCGGGTCAAAGTCGTGTTAAAGAAATTATTTCAGGGGCAGAGAAACATCGTTGGATTCATGGAGCCGCTGTCAAGGCAATTGCATTCTGCCCTTGGAGGGACGGACTCATTGCAACCGGCGGCGGTAGCAACGATAAATGTATACATTTCTTTCACACATCTTCCGGAGCCTGTTTAGCTACCATTAGTGTCGCAGCTCAAGTTACTTCTCTCATTTGGTCCACTACTCGTCGTGAGATTGCAGCCACATTCGGCTATGCGCAACCCGAGCATCCATATTGAATCGCAGTCTTCAGCTGGCCAGATTGTAAACAAGTAGCTGCTATTCCGTGGGAGGGCGAGCATCGAGCACTATTTGCGATTCCATATCCAGGTGGCCCAAATGAGAGCCATAGTAGCAGAGAAGGGGGAAGAGCCTTGACAAGAACGGCTCAAGAGGGTTGCTTGGTTGTGGCTAGTAGTGATGAGAGTGTTAAGTTTCATGAGGTGTGGACAAGTAGTATGAAGGCTACTAGTGGAGGTGAGGGTTTACTAGGTGGAAGTGATATCTTGGAGGGTTTGGAGGGAATTGACAAAGAGGGCGCTGTTATCAGATAAAACTGTGCTATGGCATTGATGTGGAGGATGGTAGCGTGAAGATGAGTATTGGAAGAACGTGTAGTAAGAAGATGATGCACATAGCAGTCTGTGTATCTGTGTAAAACAAATTGAAATAAAATAAGGAGAGAAGTGGAGAGGGGGAGAAAAGGGAGGAAGCTACTAGATGAAATGAATAATGGAATCAGAGAGATCGAGTGATGGAGAGATGAAGAGATAATACCACACCTCCCTTTCTTTTGCAAATTGCAGACACGAGTACATACAAACTTGCTTATTCTTCTGAATCGAAAGAAACAAATATTCATTACCTTGAAGTGTACTTTGAATTTCATAGATCTACATCTTCGAATTTTCGAAACTTGAATGAGTGGATCTTGAGGGAGTCCCGAGAGGTACGGAAGAATTTACTAAGATGCAAGAAAACGTAAAAAATTAAAAACGAGACAGGTCACCGGTTGAGTAGGTTGAGTGAGTTGAGTGAAGTGGGTACATAACTTGATATAATAATGATGGAGAAAGCTTACTGGAAGTGAATATTATAGTAAATTATGATGGTGATGATGGTGGTGAGATTCAATTTGCAAAATGAAAAGAATTACAGTGTATTCACCTACCTACTTGAATACTCACGTACTTACTCATAGGTACTAACTCGATATCAAATAGCGCAATCACCGGGAGCTCGAGAGAGCGAAATGAGGAATGAGGAATGAGAAATGAGAAACAAGGAATGATTTAATAAAAGATAACATAAGGAGAGATAATTTCACGAAAGAGGAAGATACAAAATGAAAGACAAAGAGAGACACACATATATATATACAATATACATATATAGACGCTACTTCTTTATCTATATATCTATCTATATATCTATCTATATATCTATCTATCTATTAGATATATATATAAACAGGTAGACAGACAGATAGACAGACAGATAGACAGACAGATAGATATATAGATATATATATATATATACATATATTTACAAGATGAAAAATACAGAATATAGAACGTAATAATTACGAGTAGTAGGTACTAATAACTTACATACTAGCTACGAAATACTTATTATTTATGACTGAGAGAGATTCGTGAATCCAGATGAGAGCTCACCGGGAGGAGAGTAGAGTAGAGTTTGAAAAAACTAAAAAAAAACTAAAAAAACTGGAAAAGCAAAGGGGATGAAACGACAATGGCGATTCAAAGCATCATCAAATTTACATATATCTCAGCTTAGCTTCTTAACCTTTACAAGGTTAGCCCCCACGATAATGATAACAAGACCTTATACCAGCAGAATCTTTCGGAGGAGAGAGAAATATCTTGGTCACGTGACAAACTAAACATAATGATGGACCGTAGCATCTTGGCGGGTTTGGGCCGAACGGAGTTGGCGCCTTTCAAGAGTTTAATTTTATCAGCACTTGTATTTCTTACATCTTACAGCAGGCTCTTGTCTCAATTTTGCTTTCACACGTCCACACAACTACCTGTACACAACGCATTATAGTTTTTGATATGTTTTTCAATTTTATATTGATCTATCTACGTGTATATCTCAACGCCTGGATCAGTCAATCTATGGACATTCGCAAGATCAACTTATGCCTCTGGGGCTTACTGGCTGTAGTATATTCCACTTTGTTCTTTCTTCTACTTCCCCATCGGACTGCTGTACCAACATACACTCCCTCATGTTTTGCAGCAAGAGCAAGCCGCATCATCGGCCTCTCAATCCCCAATCCCGGCATACGAAGTACTTAGCAAGCCAGTAAACATTGCTTGATCATCAAGTTGCCTCGGCAAATATGATAATCCGAATGTTAAACGCCAAACACCTTGCTCACGTGGAAAAACAACGATGGGTGGTATTTCTTGAAAGAAAAAGAAAACAAAAAGAACGTTAAAAAAGGTGGAAAAAAGAGGGGGAGCTGCATCATCCTCGCAGACAAGCGTATGCTGAGATATTGCTCGAATCCATCTTGTGTTCCGGCATGTGAGACTGGCAAGAACTTTTGATTTGAGACGCGTGTAGACTCTTGTCTCGAGCATCTCTTGGAGGAGATAAATCTCCCAAATGTGGTTTGGTTGTTGCTTTCCTCCTTGATATGTGATATATCTACAGAGATAGTGTTCAATGCATTGTGGTTCGTATGCGTAAAGTGGAGATGGTCATTGGTAATATTCCCAGGAATATTTGACATTGGATCGAATTGCGAGAAATGAACGCTCGTTGTTATCATTTTGTGTCTGAAGAATTGAGTCTTCTTTAATCTTGAACGAAGTCGGTGGATCTCATCAACGAAGTCATAATGAAATCCTATAATCCCCTCAGCACTATTTCTGTCTTGCGAAACTGTGTGAGGAAATTATTATTTTGAATAAGGCTAACGTGTGGGAGCTTTCTTTACTGAGACAAAGCACATTTGGGTAATTCAATGACGATGGCATGGCGTCACATTATTGCATCAGTTGTCTGCAGGAGCAGATGAAGACGAATCTGCATCCACAACTGCATCTGCGCCAACCTCCGCAGAATTGTCTCCACCGGCCTCATTAGTCTGAGCTTGAGCTTGTGTTTCAATTGCAGCCGCAGGGACTTCTACGACCGGGACGACTTGCGCGATGGTCTCAGAGTCTTTTGATTCGGCTGTAGTGGAAACATGTTCGTCCGAATTTTTTCTTTCTGGAACTGATGTTTGACTTGGTTGATTTGATTGAATTTCTGGCTGAGGGATAGCTTGATTTGGGTTCTGAGTGGATTCGATATCCTTGACAATTTCTTCTTCGCGACTTGGGTCTTCTGTGGTCTTCAGGGCAAGATTTCCTGACTCCGGTATTTCCGTAGACATCGAGGTTTTGGGAGGCGGAGCTGTTTCTTCAACTGCCATCGGTTCTGGATTTGAGGATGAAACTGGCAAATTGTTTTCTCTGTTTAGTGGAGTACCGGGTTTCACAGTTGGTACCTGAACACGGCCCCATTCCAAAGTTTGATTGGCGTTGTATCTATTGTCGGAGATGGGTGCGGAATTCGTAGAATGCTTTGTAGTGTCTCCATTTCCTAAGGCATTTGCTCTAGTAACATCCTGCAGTCCTCAAGTTAGTAACAAATTCATATCTGAGTTCTGATGATTTGGAACAGCACTACTTACTCCGCGGGCTGGTGAAGAATATGCTGGGCGTGGTGATATTTCAACTCCTAGTAGTTCTACTCCTCTTTGAGGAGCTGAATCTTCTCCGGTGTTGATGCGCTTTGAAGAACCCCTAGAATTTCCCTTCCACCAACTTCCCATGCCGACACCTCTAATTTCACCATCATTTAAAACATGCTGCGCATCTCCATCACCTCTCATGTTGCTTTCTTCCATTACTATGTCCTCTCCATTATCATGGTCCATAGTTCGCTTCCCATTTCCGTTCATTGCTGTTTCTAGCCACAACTCGCGATCTCGATCAACTTCCTGGTATTCTCTGTCCATGTGATGTTTCATTGCAACATTTCCGCGCTCCATCCCGTTAACTCCTTCAACCCACCTGATGTTCATAATCAAGTAACTCAAACCATCGTGAGCTCGAGTGTTCTTGCCTCCCCATTCACGACTCTTGATACCATAACGGATCGTGCTGAAGTACTTGTCAAGACAACCCAGAACAAGTACTGTGACATGAAGATCACGATTGTTGCGAACTGGCATAGGACCTCTTGCAGGAGGGTGCTCAAAAAATTCATCCGGTCCATCAGCCATAGTATCTAGCTCTGGCTCAACAGAGATTCCTTCATCTGCTTGGTAAAGATCCAAAAGTTTGACATCGATATCGTCGCTCCATTTTCCGCATATCCAACCTTGATGAATTAATGCCGCGATAATGTCCGAGTCGTCCGAATAGACATCAGTGCCCCAGAGGTTTTTCCGAGCTGTGATTTGTGCTCTGCTCGGCGGCTGAAGGTGAACACGGGAAATCTTAATTGTAAATGTACAGTTGATGAGATTTTCGAAATTGGCGCTACTTTTATTAGTACCAGCAAACGCACGATTGTATGGAATTTCGCCAGTAGAGTTTGATCGGTACAATGAGAGATTTGCCTGGTAATATTCACTACCAAGATGGCAACGAGGATACTGTGAAGCATCATCAATAATCTCTTGTGAATGAACTCGGTATTTGGGCATATGGAGATGATTGTTCAGAGGGGGAACTCTTGGTCCTACAGAATTGTGGGTTGTTCCTGTGGAATGGTGATGGTGGTGATGGTGATGATGAGAATGTGAATTGGTGAGATGATGATGCGGCACAACTGATATTTCTCCATGAGGTGGAGATACATCACCGTTGATTTTCTTCACGCTTTTGAATGGAGTCAACGATTGAGATGAAGGTGACGGGATGTGATCCAGAGCACCAGCTACTCGGTGTTGGTGACTAAGACAGGTTAGATAGGTCATTAGAAGTGAGAATGTGGAAATGTGAACATACATATGTCGATGTGCAGCATGCTTTGTACGTTTTCCTCTGCCATTAGGAGTCTGTCGTCCAGTGCTACTGTCGTCATCATTTCTATCTTCCTCCTTGAGCTTACGACGTCTACCGAATGGACGAGGTATTGCAGAATTACCGCTTTCAATTGGCGAATTGTGCGCAGAAGGTGAATCGAGATCTTCACGACGTGAGCCAGAGAAAGGCAAACCACCAGTAGTAGACCCCGCAACGGGACTAGATAAACTCAAAGCCACTCCACTTCCAATGCCAGGGAATATTTTACCAAACTCACTCTTGATGCTAGGTTCACCAGCGGGACCAGGCTGCTGTGATTGTGCACCTTGTACAGCTTGAGGAATGGGTGAGACTCGACCTCCCCTACGGTTGTCTTGAACACTTAGAAGTCCTCTTTGGCTTTGATGTTGCTGCATCATTTGAGGAGGCGCTTCTTCGATTACTCTTCTCTGCGGGGAGTCGTGCTGCGTGTACTGAGGATTAGGTGGCATGGACCCAGCGAATGCAGATTGTTGAGCTTTGACTTCAGCTCGCTGTCTTGCTGCAGCTTGGTGTTCCTGCTGTTGCTGCTGCTGCATCCTGTCGTCAAATGTTTGCTCAAAATGAGGGCCTGGTCCCGGTGCTTGTTGCTGCTGAGAATGTGGCGGATAATGAGAGACATGAGTGTAACGAGGATCACGTTGATCATGATTTGGGACAGGTTGATAAGCGGGGTGAATACCATACTGAGGGGCCGCGCTTCTTGGCTGGTCGTAGACATTACCATGTGGTGCATAAGATGGTGGTGGTCGCTCGTATGACGGTTGTTCAAACCCAGGTCTTTGTTGTTCATGCCCAGGGCGGGCCCAAGCTGCTTGTTCACGGGCATCTGGCTGACGACCATAGACTTGGGGATGATTTCGTTGAGATATTTGGTGTGGGTACTCCCCATGTATGCCAGGTCGTGCCTGTTCCTGCATGGCCATAGCTTGTTCTCGCTCTGAAGCAGACCTCTCCCTCTCCCTCTCCCTCTCCCTCTCCCTCTCCCTCTCTCTGTGATTTATCATCATGGCTGTTGCTGCTGCGGATTCCCTCTCCACCCTGTCTCTCTCTCGCTCTCGCTCCCTCTCTCGTTCTCTATCAATGTGCTCGAAGACCGGGTCATGTCTACTGCTGAAACCACTCGGTCTTTGATGGATCGGATCTCCTCTGGTCAAAGTCTCCATTCCTCGAGGGTCTTGCTCCATTCTCCTACCACCAAGTTGTGGCTCGCCGTGAAGCGTAGAACGATCTCCAGGGCGAGACGTTGATGAATGATATGTCATTGGCTGGCTGTTTGGTCGCGGAGGCATGTTCATGTTGCTACCTCTCATACCTTGTGAGTCGCGCCGATCGTCTGGATGCTGAGCGATTTGATTTTGAGAGGGTCTGTGACCGTAGTGTTGGGGGGTAGCATGTCGATGATCAGGCGTTCCATATTGTCCAGCACCCGGTGGCGATCCCGCAGAATTCGCGCGGTGATCTCGATGTTCGTACCGTGAATCGGGGGTCCGGGGACGTCCAAAAGATGTATAGTCGTTTGCCGCTGAGCTGACGCGTGGTGAAGCATGCGTCGCACTGCCATACATCGGAGGTGGTGCCGATGTGGTAATTGGGGACGTGTATTGGTTTGGCATCTGTTCACGAGTAGTCGGTGTTGGACCTCCAAGTAATGATGAAATGGACATGTTACTTCCAGCAGTGCTAGGTGGTCTATTCAAAGGTGGTGGCAATTCTCGGCTACTTGGAAAACCGACCGACGGCCCAACAGATACTGCAGGCCCTCGGGGATGTGGTGGTCCATAACTATGCTGGATGGGTCCTTGGTGTTGTTGTTGTTGTTGCTGTTGCGGCGAAGATGGTGGAGGCATACCGCGTCCTACCGGCGTTGAATGGCCAATCGAGGAAGAGCTCGGGTGTCTTGAATGACCTCCCCCATGCAACGGCGGCCCTTCTTGATAACGCGGTTGAAAGTATTGTCCATCAGAAGTTCTTCGTTGATGATCCGGGTATGAAGGAGGGCCACTCGGTGGATGCGACGACGGGGGATACTGTGAAGGCTGTCCGTTTGGCGCGGGTGGAAACGAGGAACGACCATATGGAGAGGCAGTATTCGTATTCCGCGAGAACGGTAACTGTGGTGGCCGACCTTCCATGGCGAGAAGATGGAGGCTGTGAGATATTCGAGCTGTGATTAAAAGGTGGAACGGTGGAAGGGGTCTCGAGAGTTCTAGGTCCGAACTAAATAGGAAAAGCCACAGGGTCAGTGCCAGTCATGGGAATTTCCTCTCAAGGGGCGCGGTTAGTGAATATGCCACTTACGATCTTGAATCCAGGAAGACTGACGAGGGTATGGAGCAGGAATTGATTAACAAACAAACAATGAACCCCGCTACTCAAGTGCTCGCAGTGAATTCGCAAAGACGTATTGGATGGAGTCTGCAAGTCAAACGGATGAATATCGTGCCACGGATAACGGTACCAGAGAACTATGGCGCGGGGAGTTTTCGTTGTGACGGGCGTTGAAGAGGGGGGAGACTTTTGCGGGTATCCAAAATGAAATGAGATGAAGCCAAATACCACACAATCCGATCTCGACAATGTTTATTAAAGGGCACCACTATATTCATGCGGAGCAATATGAAGCATGTTAATATTGCACGAAATATGAAAGAGATTGAGAATGCAGACGGGATCCTTTCTCTCCACCGATGATGGCGGATGTTGATTTGGTGAAGGGAGGTGAAGTGAGATGTGGAAAGGCAAGATCTCGGTGTACAAGAATCTTCTTTTCCATGAAGCTTTGATGATGAAAGTCCGACTAGTTTAATCGATTTTAGTTTGAGTTTTAGTTTTAGTTTTAGCTTTAGTTTCCTTTTTTTGATCAATTAGCGTGTTACTCCATTAGTGCAGAATGGAGAAAAGTAAGTCTGCAGATGCCGGGATCACCTCACTAAAGCGATGACTGTGAGCTCCGCACTGACCAAGTCGAGAGAGAATCAGCAGGAAATGAATCAGTCGACGGGAATTTCCACCTTGGGTCGATTGGAGGGCCGTAGCTAATGTGAGGATGTGATGCCTGCTGCGCTCCTGACACCTGTGAGCACAAGAGACGCTAGGGGCGCGCTAGACCGGGGCGAGACTAGATTTGAGCTTAAATCCTTGCAATGGGGTAAGAAAAAGGCGCTAGGATTAATAAATCAATTGATTTGTTTGTGTGTGTGTGTGTGTGTTTGTTTGGGGGAATTCTTTCCATGTAGGTGTTTTGCAGGCACTTTGCAGAGAGACTGACTACGGGTATTTATTTGATAGAGATTTGATAGAGATTTCACAGACATGTAATCAAAATTCACCATCTATCGCCGCACCTTTATCTCTCGTCCATCCCACACGCTAACCTCCTTGGGATACATATCTATTGCACTTCCTGACTACCACCTTGGCATTTGCTATCTCGGAACCCAGACAGGCAGGTATCCCTTCCCTTCCCATCTGTTTCTTGACCGCACTCACCCGTGATGCTGACACACACACGACTAATACGGCTGGGTACTACATTACCTACCTTGCAGCGGATCTATAAAGTTACAGCTTACATCCTTTCTTCACTTGACAAGAGAGTAGTTTGACGTGTATTTGACTACTCTTACTATCAACAATTATAACCTGTCTAACACAAACAAACAACCTACAGATGATCGTGCCAACCAAGACCCTAAATCTACTCCAACATGCAAGCCAAGTACCCGCTCTCTCCTGCCTTCCAACAAAGCGCGTCATCAATCCTCCCCTCACCATTGTGTACATGAGAGTCTGAAACACAGACACGCAAACAACACTGCATACATACACACACACACATACTTCATACCTACCTCCTACACATCACACATCACACATCCCCTCATCCATCCTCTCCAAAAGAAAAGAGCCATCTCAACAAATCCCCCTTTCTTCCCACGTCCCTTACCCGAGCAGTGAATCTCACATTCACTAACTGCTCGCGTAATCATCAGTTAAAATCACAACCTGGTTCCTGAATGTGCAATGTGTTCGCTAAGGGTCGAGTGAATGTCTTATTTCCCGCCACACTCGATATATGCATGCAAAACAAAGGTTCTCAGAAATTCCCATGTCAAAAGATCGGAGAGGGGGAAGATGGTGAATTGTCATCGTGGCGATGTAAGATCATGTACAAAGGAGAAGTCTGACCTCGGTTTCCGGAGTGTAGGGGTTGCATCCGGGAATGTTCCTCTTAATTTTTACACAGAGGATGGGGAGGAGCGGAAGGAAACTGGTGAATTCAGGTCAATCCCGTGGTCATGATCATTGCCATCGTCAATCTCGACTTCTGGCGAGCGAGGACGAGAGAGTGCAGAAATCCCCACCCTGGTAGCAATGTGATCCGGACGGAAAATGTGGACATCCCGATCATGTACCGGTACCTGAGACCATCCGTGGTCACGGCTTTCCAAGGTACAGAGGAGATACGACATTCCGTCGATAGATACCTTATCGCTACCTTATCCACCCAAATGCAATGTGAGACCTTAATCAGCAAGCATCGCATCCTAAACACCATTTGGTCTCCTTGCACGTACTAATCTTCACACTCCCTCGACATGACATGATATGATTATCATTCAACGGCAATGAACAGACCCTCCTCATCGACCGGTCTATCGCTTCCCCTTCCCGGCTCCCCAGGATCTTCATGGGCCATGTATCGAGCGAGATTCGCGGCCATCTTTCACGGCGCAGATACGTCGGTTTTGATCGCTTTTTGGTTATTTGGTAGGTAACCATGCTTGCATTGGCGCACGACAGATTGTGTCGCACAATGATCCTTGGGCTGACGCTTCCATAGGTCTGATCAACAATGTGTTGTATGTGATTATTCTGTCGGCGGCCTTGGATTTGGTTGGTGAGTTTGAGTGGCTTCCCCTTTTTGCCTTGGATGCGCAAGCTGAATGTCATACTTGGATATTTGGGATCGCAAGGTATTTTCAGTCGCTCACCCTTCATATTACAGGTCCTGATATCCCCAAATCCGTCGTTTTACTCGCAGATGTTCTCCCTTCTTTCGTAACCAAACTCGTCGCTCCATACTTCATTCATAAGATTCCCTACTGGATACGAATCATCATCTTCTGCTCCCTATCCTCGGGGGGTATGCTCCTCATCGCATTAACCCCAGACGACAAATCCGTATCGACAAAACTATTTGGTGTCATCCTTGCGAGTCTCAGTAGTGGTGGCGGAGAATTAAGTTTCCTGGGTCTCACGCATTACTATGGACATTTCAGTCTGGCGGCATGGGGAAGCGGGACAGGAGGGGCAGGCTTAGCAGGAGCTGGATTATATGTTCTTTTGACAACTATCATTGGACTATCTGTCAAGATCAGTCTGTTGGCTTCTGCTTTCTTGCCTTGCATAATGCTTCTCTCTTTCTTCGTTATATTACCTCAAGGACCGTTAAGGAGAGCATCTTTAAGGAAAGATTACAACACTCTCCCTGGAGAAGAATCGCTTAATCAACCCCTCACAAGTTCAGAGATCGATGATCTACCACCCGATTCAGCGGCGGCTTCTCTACTTGCACCTGGCCCCGCCATCGCATCAGAAGCATACTCCTCACACTCTCCCCGTCCCTCTTCTCCGGGATTGTCTCACCACGAAGCGAAATCAACATTTCTCTATAATCTCCACCGCGCCTCGTCACTTTTCTTTCCCTACATGCTCCCTCTCCTCCTCGTCTACATAGCCGAATACACTATCAACCAAGGTGTCTCTCCCACACTCCTATACCCTACACCTTCCTCGGGAAACCCATTTTCCCATTATCGCTCTTTCTATCCCACGTATGGGTTTATCTACCAACTCGGCGTTTTTATTTCACGCTCCTCTACACCATTTTACCGAATCCACAATCTCTATGTCCCATCGTTTCTACAGATTGCAAATCTCTTCCTCCTCATCTCGCAAGCATTATGGTTCTGGATTCCTAGTGTGTACATCATCTTTGTAGTGATCTTCTGGGAGGGTCTTCTCGGCGGAGCGGTTTATGTAAATACTTTTGCGGAGATTATGGAGAAAGTGGGAGAGGCAGATCGAGAGTTTAGTTTGGGAGCGACGAGTGTGAGTGATAGTGGGGGGATATGTATAGCGGGGTTTGTGGGGATGGTTCTGGAAGTTGGGTTGTGTGAGTGGCAGGTTGAGAGGGGGAGGGGGTGGTGTAGGATGACTTAGGGGATACGGAGCGGATGACATGGTTGATAGAGAGGGGGAGAGGATTAGAGGATGTGGATGTGGGTGTGGGTGTGGAAGAGAATTACGTGATGAGGGGTCACTCACCGGCGTTATGGATTTTGCGTTTCATATCATGCGCACATAGATAGATACCTTTGAATTTGAATTTTGAAATTTTGAAATTTGATGAATAATTCTTTTGTAACTCCTTCTTGATATCTAAATTGTCATATCATTCGACTTGATTTGAATCGATTTTTCCCCTTCTCATATAATTGTCTCATTCATCTCTGCTGATCTAATTATATCAAGGCGGCGTGGTGATGTGAAGTGACATCAAAGTAATATATACTATACCCAAGCCGTGTAAAAATATTTTAAATACCCAGGTAGATAGTAGGAATATAGATTACCTCGATGGTTTCTCAAATGATTTCTGAGCTTGGCTAAGTACCGGTGAGCGGATGGATGTCAGTGGTATGATATGATGGTTGATGGTTACCATCGTGATTTGAGAGGGGATGAGGGAAATGAAGGAATAAAAGGTACCGGTATGTGTGATTTGTATGTGTGACATTGTGAGAGGGCGAGGGGTATAGTATAGTATAGTATAAAGAGTGAGGTAAGCATATCTCAATAAGGAATAGATATTAGATCGAGATGGATATTTTGATGTTGATGGCATTGATCGTATAATGTTCTCGCTTCAATCTACGGTGCAAAGAGGCGATGCGAATCAATTATGAGTTATCAACATCGCTAGATTTCAGACTTGCGCCGTACACTTGCAGATGTAGAATGAATATCACATGGAACAGTCGACTGCTACTAATAAAATTTGGGGTCCCCAGCTGGGATCTTTTTCTTCTTCAATGTCAAAACATGACATTGGAATGGCTCGCTAGGTTAGAAGGGGCGTAGGTGTGCACACACATAATCATTCACCACCACAAACTTCAATACCAAAACATGGGGCTCGATTCCTGTTCCATCTCAATTGACCTACCTGCTAAGCTTCCAACTGTTAGTGAGCAAAGGCTTAGATGTGATCAGAAGTCCAATCATACATGCTATCCACCGAACGTTACACCCTCCGTATCTACCCTCCCAAACCACATGTACCTCCCCCAGCTGTGTCGCCAATCGAACTCTAGCAAAAAAGGGGGGGCGAGGTAAGATTCCTGCAAAAAGACTAGAGGGAGTGAGGTGAGAAACTAATAATAGTGTATGCATCCCCTTGTCCCTCAGCCTTTCGATCTACAGCCCCAGCCATTTTAGAACAACAAATGGCAGCTATCAAGAAAATCCGATCAGCGAATGTAATGTGTAACATCACGATCCAGTGCATCCGTGTGTGCGGACGGCGCTGCTTGGACAGCCGCGATGAAACGACTATGTTTGATAAATAAAAGGGTAGTGAGGTGACATAAAGTTAATTGCTAATTGTCATCTTATATTTTTCACTTTCGTTCTCCTTTTTTTATTTATCGCGTTTTCATACCTTCCTATTTCCTTTGCTCTCTCTCTCTCTCTCTCTCTCTCTTTCCCTGTTACCTGTTCATCGCATTTGAAAATTGTCAAACCCCTCATATTACGATCTTCACAATGCGTTCGTCGTCTCTGCTTCTCGCAAGCACAATTGCATGTATGCGATCAGCATGTGAAGCTGCTTATGTACCAGGAGCAGCCTTTGATCGATTTTTTACCATCTGGCTCGAAAATCAAGTGCGTGCTCCTCCTCTTCTCCCCTTTCCCCTTCAGTATCTCTCACATTCCTAACCTCATTCTAGGACGATTCAAAAGTCGAAAGCAATGCCGACATTGCGAATCTTACCGCGCAAGGCATTCTCCTCGAAAATTACTACGGACTCACTCATCCCTCTCAACCAAACTATATCGCATCAGTCGGCGGCGACTATTTCGGTCTCAATCATGATGATTTTGTGCGTATTCCGCACAATGTGACGACGGTGGTGGATCTTTTTGAGGATGCGGGAATTACTTGGAAGGGGTATTTTGAGGGATTGCCAGGACCTGGATATATGGGGGCGGGAAGTACAGCACAGGATGGGAAGGGATGGGATTATGTTAGGAAACATAAGTGAGTTTCATACCCCGAATTGCTTCTTGAATGAATAGTCTGCCTCCACGGCAGTGGCCCTCGGAGAGCTAGCGGAGCGTCATTTTCTTTGGGAATATAGTAATGCTAATATGATTGAATAGTCCTTTTGTGAGTTACGATAGTATAAACTTGAACGGCACACGACTTCAAAACCTTCTCTCCCTAGACGATTTTTCCACGACTGTTCAACGCGATCCATCCTCTTTACCACAATATGCACACATATCCCCTGACATGTTGAATGATGGACATAATACATCTTTGTCATATGGAGCCAATTGGACGCGATCATTCCTCACTCCTCTTCTTCAAAACGAAGCATTTATGAACAATACACTCATTCTCCTTACATACGATGAATCCGAAACCTATTCCAAACCAAATCGAATCTATTCCGTACTTTTAGGTGGTGCTGTTCCCGCAGATAAAAAAGGAACTGTTGATACAACCATTTATTCACATTACAGTATCCTTTCCACCGTACAAAATAACTGGGGTCTCCCTAATCTGGGTCGCTACGATGTTGGCGCGAATGTCTTTGATCTTTGCGCTTCGAAAACAAATTACTCGAATATAAATCTCAATATGACGATGCTCAATAACTCTCTATCGTATCCTGGATTCTTGAACAACGACCCAGCAAAATGGGCACCGATCCCCGTTCCAAATCTGCAATTGAAAGGCGCAGGCGGAAAAGGTGTAGATGATTACACACATGCCGAATGGGTGAGTGCTAAATCAGAAACTACTCCTTATGATGGAAGTGGAGAATTCTTTGACGGTGAGGAGCGGAACCCGGTATATGCAAAGCAGGGAGCAAATGTGGTGGCTACAGCTACAGTCGCACAACCATATAGCGCGACCGCGACACCGACGAGTAGTGCGAGTACGAGTACGACTAGTGCGAGTGGGTCGGCGAGCGCGACGAAGGGGAGTGGAGCGGAGAGGAGTAGAAGTGTGGGGATGGGATGTGGGAAGGAGGTTTTGGGATTGTGGGTTGCGTTGGTTTTTGCGATTGTCATTTTGTAGATTTGATGGATGGGGGTGGTGGGATAGAGGTATATTAGAGGCGTTTTTTGGTGTATTGTTCTAGGGATGAGTTATGATGAGTAGATACCAATGGGGGAATGGAATTTAAGGATGATTTTGAGGTGATTTTCGTATCTTTCTGAATCGTCGGAATGTGTGATATGGTGGTTTATTCGGAATAGAAATATTTGTCTCTTGTTTTATGGTTTTGTGATTTGTATTGCTAGCGCAGATACTATTACGATCTATCGATCTATCTATCTATTATTCTGAGATAGGTAGATGAATTTCTTAATTATTATAAGGTCTAGTTCGAACTCTGAAGTTGTGGCGGTCTTTTTTTTATTAAAAAAAAGTAAATAAATGAATAAAATAGTGAGTATCGCTTTTGGCTTTTAGAAAGTATAGTATTATTTTTGAAAAAGAGGGGGGAGAGGGGGAAGAGAGATAATAAAAGATAACTAAAGTAAGAATCTCTAGTTATTACTTCGATTCTTCGATTTCTTCGTTTTTCGATGTTTTCGTTCTTCGAGGCCTTCGTGGGAGTTGGTTCGTTTTTCGTAAAGTTTAGTTTCTTCGTCTTCTTCAATTTTCAGGTTTATTTTTCCTACTCTTTGTTCTTTCGTAGTATTCGCGGATTTTCGCTTTTCGTAGGATTTCGTTTCTCTCTTCTTTCTTCTTCTTCTTTTTGATCTTCTTTTTGATCTTCTTTCTCCTCTTCTTCTTTCCCCTCTTCTTCTCCTTTCTCTTTCCTCCCCTTTCACCGCTCCCTCCCGTATACTCATCGACATCTTATTTCTGGCTTTTCCACACACAATGACTTTTATAGAGAAAAAACAATTCCGATAAATCCTTTACACGTATTTTTATTTTTTTTCAATTGATTGAACTTTTTTGGTTCTACAATCACTACGCTCGCGAAGAAATGAATATCTCACCGGGAGTGGTGTTGTTTACTCTATTACTCACCGGAGAGAAATATCATCAATCTCATCACTTGGTGATACTCACCGGGCCTGATCTCGTTTGTTCTATTGCTCGCTGGAAAGCAATATCCTTAATCTACAACTTACTGGGAGTTATATTGTCTGTTCTGTGACTCGCCGGAGAGCAGTGTCTTTAGCCTGATCATTCACCGGGCGTAGAATAAATTACTCACCGGAGCGATCATCAATAACCTCATCCCTCACCGGGTGTATCATCATCTGTTTTGTTATTCACCGGAGAGCCATCTCATTAACTTCATCACTTACCAGGAATCATATTATTTCTCCTGTTACTCACCGGAGAGAAATTTCATTGATCTATTCACTCACCGGGAACGATATTATTTCTCCTATTACTCGCCGGAGAGCAACATCCCCAATCCGCAATTCACCGGAAGCTCATCGTTTTAAACTTAATCTTCATTTATCGGAAATTATTTTATTGTATGATAACTTACTTTTTTTTGGAGGGTGTGAGGGATGATAGAAATTGGAACTATGAGAAGGGGTGGGAAATTTCTGTAAAACCAGAATAATGAGCTTTTCATACTAGATTGTCTTTTTGCAGGTAGTAATTAATAGAGGTTGGAACCGATGATATGTTGAGTGTATGATTTATTTCAATTTTTGAAGTATAGCTATAAACAATATATAAGATATCTACTTCGGAAGCTTTGTAGATCAACTCTTCTACTCTACCCTACCCTTCGCCTCCCTTCCTACCCACTCACCAACCCTCTAGGTCTCAACCACCACCCTCCAATAACCCCCGCACACCCCGCCATGCAACACCCTGTATATATAATCATATCCTTATACCTCTCTACCCCGTAGTCCCCAAGCACGACCCTATCCCCCAATAGCCCCCCACTGATCGGACCAACCAATACATTACCCACTCCCTGCAAACAGATAAAGATGGAATAAATACTTACCACACTGGCCGGATCACTACAAATTAGTTTTCCCATCGCCACTCTCATCGTACTAAATCCGTATCCAAAAAATCCATATACAATCCCATACGCAATTAGCAAACCCATCGATTTCGCAAAACCCCATAGTAGTAACGAGGAGATAGTTGCCATAATCAAACAACCCATCGAAAGAGCATTGACCGAGAAATTCTTATCAGATAGATATCCGCAGGCAAATTGACCTGCGACTTGCGCCACACTCATGACGGCCAATATCGCAGCTCCCTGAGTACCACTTAACCCAATATTGGTAGCGAAAGAAGGCAGGTAAACCCCTGGGTAGAAAAATCCCATTCCGTAAATCAATGTTGCAGATCCATAAATGTAAAAGAGTTTTTCTTTCAGAAACCCCCAATTTGTGCGGGCCAATCTACTGCGTTCACTTGGCGGCAATCTCCCTTTTAGAAGCGGCAGTAAAGGAACCGTCAAAATCGTCATTCCAACTGAGATGATCCTTAGCGCAGTCTTGTATCCATATTTCTCCAGCAGAAATTGGATGATAAACGGCATTCCCGCACCACTCACTCCACTCGCTGCGCTGATGAGTCCAAATGCCATTCCTTTCCTCGCAATCCACCATTCGTTTATCATACTTATGATAGGATAGGTGAGGATGAGGAATCCGGAACCGTACATCACGCCCTGGGTCCAAATTAATCCTTGTATGGTGTCACAGAAGGAACCGGCTACGAGACCGAGTATGCAGACCGGGAGACCGAACCAGATTTGATGTGTTTGGTGTTTGGGAAATCGCTTGGTGAGGGAGGCAGAGAGGGGCGCGCCGAGGTAACAGAGACCTTGGGAGATGGTTCCGACGAGGGCGATTTGGGATTTGGAGGCGGCAAATTGGGGGAGCGTGAAGTAGTAGTCTTGGAAGACTCCGAAGGAGATGGGGAAACCTTTAGTGATGGATGTTGGTTATCTCTCGCTTGTGACTCGATAAAAGGGTGATGGGAGGACGAGCGAAAAATGTAGCGAGAATTGGTGCAACACTCGGATTAGGGGAGACAAGGAAAAGAAAAACAAACCCCATAGAATCGCCTCGAAGACAAACGCCGCAATCAATAACCTCCAAGCTGCTGGTCCCCCATCTACAGGTTTTAGTTGTTGATAAACTCTTTCCGGGCCGTCGCCCTGAAGTTCTGCTTCCGTGTCGCTTGTGTTCCTACTTCCCTCTCCTACTATTCTAGCATCTGCCTCTAAATCCGTTACAGTTGCTGATGCTGGGGTTTCAACATTGGAATTCTTGAGAGTATATGAAGCTGTGTGGTTCTGGGGGGGATTATCGAACAATTGAAGTTCTACTGGTATATTTGATGGTGTCGCTGAGGAAGATCCATTAGGATGAGGAGAAGTATGTGACAGCATCTCGGTAATTAAAGTGATGTCCTACGGTATCAAAATAGACTAATGAATTGAGAGATATTGAATTCTGTATTCTGAATTTTGGGGATTGTTCTTATCTATATATTTTCATGCATGGCCGACTGATAGTGAAGTGTGTAGGGTTCCGATGACGGCAGACTTGACTAGAATGGAATATTTTTCCATTTAGCCCATGGATAGCTCTATCTGTGGATTGTTTGTAGGGCCGACAATATGCGTGGTGGAGTTTGTGGGGATGATGATTAATTGACATTGACACGCCCTTCATGGGTAATAATCGGTTCGTTGGTCAATGCAGAATCTTTAGCGAAGGGGCTCCTGGAAATGTTTGATATATGATCTAGAGTTGCATTTTATTGAACTGTATATAACATCAAGTGTCTGTATGCAACACAAAACAATGCATCTAGCTGTTCTCTACGCTTTGTATGATTTGTCATAGATGATGGGTCGGTCCAACATATATCGACAAATGATCCCATCATCTATCTCCCCTGCCTATGCCATCGTCTCCCATATCATCTATCCCCCTCCCGTACCCATACCATCATCTCCCATATCATTCATCCCCCTTCCATACCTATGTTATCGTCTCCCTCGTCCTTTCATCCAACATCCCAAAGGCTCTAATTGTAGTCCAAGCTGAGCCTTCAACACTCAAAACAACTCATGTGTTCCAGTCGACATGCACTTCCCTCCCAAATTCGGCATCCCGGGGTGATTAGTTCTTCCGCCGCGCTCCGGGTTTCCTCGCTCTGATTGTCTCCCAAATACTTCGATCCCATATATTCCTTATCTTTTTCAACAAACTCATAATGTTGCATTCCTCCTAGACTGTGTGATTCGTGATAAAATTTCTCTCCCTTGCAAGTTCCTCCCGATAGAATAGGAGTCCTGGAGCTGAATGTCTATACATGACTTTATCAATCGATTAGAATGGCACACCAACGATATGGATTGATTGATTGATACTTACTTCCATTTACTTGCGACCAATTCTCTTCACCT
Organism: Botrytis pseudocinerea; assembly: GCA_019395245.1. NCBI lineage: Eukaryota > Fungi > Ascomycota > Leotiomycetes > Helotiales > Sclerotiniaceae > Botrytis > Botrytis pseudocinerea. Next base: position 37,364 of record JAHXJK010000135.1, on the reverse strand, counting down.
GCATCCTGGTCGATCTAGTCATCGGTGTCCTCTCAACACCCCAATCAATATCTTCGCTCCCTTGCACTGTCCTAGTCCATTCTAAACCTCTCATACATAAATAAACCCTATTTTCGCGGAGGTAGGGTGTAAAATTTTCTTGTGTTACTGGCAAAATAGCACATGCGTGAATCAAATTCTGCTCTATGTTTATATTTAGATCCAAGACGTTTACTGGTGTCCTGAGGGCCCTCTCAACCGCAAGGTCCGCTGCCGAACACATAAACTTGATGACTTGCTCTAATCTGAGAACAGTAACTGGGAATTCGGGAGGAAGGTCGCGTGTAGCTTCTTGATAACTTGGCAAATGAATTTCTTCTTCGTATGATGGTGGGTTTGCAGATTGAACTGCTTGGTGGAGGACAGTTAGATGCTGCTCCATTGAGACAACATTTGGAGAAGCCATTGACATTTTGACAAGGGATGAATTAAAATAATTGTTGATGAGGAGAGGTTATTGGTTATTGGTGATAGTAAAGTCTTGACGTAATTCAGACGCTTTTGATTCTGATCGACCGAATGATGATTGGTATTTGGTTGAGGTAGTTATATTGATTTAGAAAGACGTTTTAGGAAAGCAAGGCGAGTAACGATTGAATGAACCACTTGATAGATACGGTTCAAGGCTACGCTTTGGAGATTTCTTATTTCATCTGATGATAGTATGCTATCGATATCAAAGATTTTGGTATGTCGGTTGATGATAAATAGTAAGTCTGAAGTGTTGATTGATCGAATGGTGGAGTTGTACTTTCAAGAGAAGAAGAAATTATTGGAACGATCGAAAGATTTATATAGGAGACAGAGCATACCTAGGGAATGCTAAGCATTTGATCTAGAGTGACAAGTTTTAAGCTAAATGTGCTCTTTTCACACTAAAAGTTATCTAGTGGCTGATTATTACCACTAGATCTCTCTAGGAAGCAAGACTAGACAGCCTCTAAAGTCTTTTACCCCAATTTAAGCTTCTAGGATACTGTACATACGTCACAGGGACTCTGGAGCATTCATAAACTATCAGTGACTTATCAGTTTTGTAGCCATGTACCCAGATCGAAAAATTTGACAAAATATCGATAATGAAGGTGTAGTAGAGACAGTTAATGTCTCACTTGGCACGAGAGATAAGCAAAGAGTGATTTCATATAGAAAACACTATTCAAATCAGTACTCCAGTACATGACTTCGAACTTGAACTTCTATCTTATTTTAAAACCTCTCTTAAGATCCGATTTCGAGATCTATTCTTCTTCGTGTATTATCCGATGCGGATCAAAAATACAAATTATCATTTCTCTCCTTCTTTCGAAGATTTTCGCTCAACTCCTTCCGCTTTCATCTTAAATCGACATTGACTTTTGTAACTGATTCACAATACACATCTGTCCTTCCACATACATCAATCTCCTTGTCGCTTTCCGTTTGTATGAGAAGAATAAGGATGACGTAGCACCCAGTATGGTAGGTCCTAAATGTCAAGTTTTATTCTATACAAAGAGTTAGGTACGTACAGAAGTAGTAGGCCTTAAATAATGCCTCCTAAAAGAACTAGTCTCTTTCGCATTCGCTGAGAATTATAATACAGTGGCCATTGAATGGAAGCCATCCACTTCGTTCACACACACTGTTTACCTTCTCAATAACTGGGGAAAATGATCGTATCACTCTTCAAGACGGGGTATGTTGATAAAATGAGTTGGAAAATGGGGTTTACGGTATATGCAAAGATTTTGGCTTCGGACGACTTGATCAGGATTCAAAACTTAGAACTTGCAATTCGAAATGCTTACATGTATCCCTTTTATCGAGAAGAAAGATGAAAGTATCATATGAAGCTAGTTGGTCTAGTAAATAAACTAGCTTGACTGGGGATATTAGATAGTGTTCTAAGCCCTAACCCTCGTACCTTCAAGAAAAGAACCGAACCCATATTTGTGTGCACACAATGCCAAATCTAATCAGAATCTCCATCATTGCACTTGCAGGAATTATCTCACTCCCTGTGACTAGTTTTGCTTCACGTCTTGAAATCCAAAGATGATATCTTAATTGACATGAGTTTATGCTATCTTTAAACTAAAGAGAAGACTCAGTATGTTGGATTGTCGATATGTAGCAATCGATTAAACAGGTTGAGGATTAACGAAATAGGCGGTACATAATTTACGAAATTTTCGGGTGAGGCAATGACGATTTACTGGCCAGTCATCCTTTGCAACCCCAGAAACTAATCATCCATGATTACACTTGTAGATCGACATTCAAGTCCCAGACGTGGTGTGTCACTCCTATTGAGCTCAAGTTCCAAATCATCAGGGAGTCAAGGCATATTACTAATCTTCTCGAACCAAAATGATTCACTTGGATCATATATGGTGAATAACCTTGAAATCAAAATTTTATGATAGAGCCAGCTTGCTTCATTCTAACTCGGGGCAACAATGGACAAAGTTGGAGGCCGCAACGTAGGAACTTACAGGTGAACAGACGTTTTTGCAATTATAACCAGAATTCTGGCTTAAGCTTTTGTCAGTACGGAAGCTCCAGAGAAAATGGGCATTCGATTATTCTGGTTGTTTTGCTGCTGATGCATCGATATTGATTCAAGGGCTATATATCGTCGTTGTTTTGTGTTGTAATTTACATAGCTGCTGTGGAAACACGGCATCATTTGTTAATAATGAGCAAGTTTCATGTAGAACAATGGGATTCTAAGCTATTTGGGTATGTAGAAGTGACAATCTGTCATGTTTGAAGGGTATATGATGAGCGTGCATGAGATGAAGTTATTCAAAAGACTTTACGGGGAACTCCGTGCAGATGATCTGTTCCAACCCTGCAAATGTGGGAGACTTCGCGGGGTACATAAGTTTACATCAACATCTTCACTTGGTTCAATATCAGGAACTAATTAATACATGTCAACTATATTGATGGAATGATGATTTCGGCGTTCTCATTCCTCTAATTTCATAATTCTTCATGCTCAAGCTTCGTTTGCAACGCTATACTCGTAATGTGCTATTGGAAAACGGGATTGCATGTCCGAGAATCCAGGTTGTCTGTATGGATTTGCTATGCAATCGGGCTACCAGGAGCATCTAGATTCTGAGACCAATTTTTCATCTATCCCTCAATTTCTTGCTCAAAGCTTACAAGTGCCTGTTTCTTGCCAGCAGCATGGAATCATCATTTCCTGCGGAACTGTTACCAGTGAGAGTAGTCTGACTGAAGCCAATGCGTGGAAATTGAATTTGAATCGACCTTGCTAAGTTGGATGGAAGAACAGCCAAGCTTGACGATTTCGAAGTGGATTGAAATCTCCCAAGGAACAGATATTATGTTGAACCTACCGGAAAACGTTAACGAACCCCGAGAATTCAATCTCTTAGAGTTCTTCGGATCGAGCTGACTCAGACTGCTACTTGTAGTACCCTCCTTGGCTACTAGTAGCTCCGGGAATAGCAGTGTTTGGTTTCTTGGAGCGGGGTGGTCTTCATTTGCACTAGTTGGCGAACGTTATGTGTACTGCCAATTTGGCTGGACTAAAGACCTTTTCGAAGATAAGAAAGAGAGATGGGGAGTGATTGCACTGTATACCTCCCTGTTCAATCAGATTGGCGACGAAACTGGTGATTTCTGGCGAAGGCAAATCAAAAGTTTGTGAGCTTTTTCACTCGAAAGATCAGGACATAGTGATTGAGTCACTAGCTTCAACTGACTTGGCAACCGTTCGCGCTTTAGCAGATGCGAGGTACGGCTGTTAAACATATATATATATATTGAGCCACATCCCACCAGATTGAGGATCTTCACACAAAACCAGCACACAATGGACCCTCTCGAAACTGGATTTCTGGATCGTTATCAGCGGGACAAAAAGGTGGAGTTGTCTATCATAAACTCCATTACAAATCTACTTCATCCATTGAAACCTAGGTCTATTCAATCACAGATTTTTAAATTGCCTCGTACACCCAGGTCAGCATTTCTTCGGACATTCGTGATCAGACCTACACTATTACCTATCGCATCACCAAGTTTTCCTCAAACATGTCATTTGGCAAAACTACCCGAGGAGATATTTTGTATCATAAAAGTATTTTTACCCCCATCATCAGCTGTGTTACTAGCACTCACCTGCACAGAGTTTCTCGAAGCAATAGGAAGTGACCCTTTCAAGACACTGGCGAGGGACCGTTTTGAAAAATATGTTCTTCTCTGGTCCATTGCAAAAGAACTCCCTCGGCAAAGTGTCTGCCATTCTTGCAATCGACTCCATAATAATGAGATTGCATTGAGAAGTTATCGAGATGGAAGAAACGGATGTAGAGAATCTCAAGAGAGGCACGAAGCTCTGGAGTGCAGATTAGTAACTCGTCTGGACTGGGACTACAGGGAATTGCTAGATGGAGATTTCAGTCCAAGAATTTTTAATATGGCTATGAAGCATTCGCTCCACTATCCGGATTGTGAGGACTTATTGAACGCACTCTCCGGGGAGTGTACAGCTGAGGGTAATTTGCTTGGTTGGATTAAAGAATCCCAAACAGATTGTCGGATTTTCCGGGGATCCTTCGTTCATCGTACACAGATGGCTTGGATTACAGCCACAGATGACCAAACACCATTTGGTTTAACTCTGGAACAATGTGCTCACACAAGGGTTTGCTACATGGATGGGGTTATGTATACAAAGTCCTATGGGCTTTCACGCGATGATGATGATGCAGAATCACAGAGTGTTCCGTTCAGTTGCGACTCCCCAGAGATTACTTTGGGTCTCTTGAAGTGCCGTCGCTGCTCTACGCAATGTCAACTGACAATGAAACCCTTAGCTGCGAAAGGGTCAGGAATAGCAATTTACATTACTAGATGGGCTGATCTGGGATCCGGTACATTAGACGAGAAATGGCAGAGATTTTTCCAACGGGGTAGATTCGAATTCAAATATCAGCAGCAACCAGATGGGCTATTTTTGTCTTCAGCATTCAAGAATGATGGTGGATTTCGAAGCAAGATAGAGGATCAACGCTATGCATCGCTGTTCCATTCTTCAGTTCCAAAAGAACCAGTTATCGATAATCATTAGTATCGTCGGAATGATTAGATATAGGGAATACGTTCTGTCTTGACGCAGAGACGTGACGTTCAAACACCACGATCTCTCCCAAAGCCATAGCCGCGGTTAGTCATCACAGTCTCTTCCAAATACCGTGGTTATGATTGGTCATCACCATCAACATCTATGTTGAATCCAGTGCCGCGGGGTAGTTTGGACCCAATTGCAAACACAAATTCATCAGGACATTTGAATGTTCAGCTATTTCACTCGGAACGCAGAATTATTATATAGCTAATATACGGATTCTTCATACGTGAATTACAGATATTGTTACCTATTTAGGTATATTTCCATGCATTTCAATCAAATTTTAACATATAAAACTGCTACTCGTTTTTGATGGTTTACCTATGCCCCGCCATTATATAAGCCCGTGCATTTTCGAACTTTGGACCTCGAATTTTTGATAAAAATTTCCCCAAACCGCTATCAGATCATCTTCTTCATATTAAAACGTTACTACTCCCCCCTTTTATACTTAAGGATATGGAGGATGACCGTGCACAAGTTGATTTGGGGGTAGCTGTCGATGTGGAAAATACTCTCGAAGAGCCAGTGGCACAACGCCAACCAAAGAAACGTTTCGTGGGAAGAAAACAAGCTGCAGAAGCTGCTGCACGCAATGGCAATAATGCAACTTCTGGAGACAGTGGCGCCATTCAAGGTCTATAACCTCTCTTTTTCAGATTTCCTTCGGTAGCTAATGTTATCATAGTTGCGACCCCTAGGAGAATTCGAACATTAAATCAGGTGCCTCCCGAAATATTGAATGACCCAGACATTAATGCTGCAATCGCTCTCCTTCCACCAAATTATTCCTTCGAAATACACAAAACCATACATAGAATAAGAATGAATGGATCAAAGAAAGTTGCGTTGCAGATGCCAGAAGGTCTGCTCTTATTCGCAACCACAATTTCGGATATTCTCTCTCAATTTTGTCCTGGAATCGAGACGCTCATAATGGGAGATGTTACATATGGAGCTTGTTGTATTGATGACTATACCGCTCGCGCTTTAGGCTGTGACCTGCTGGTACACTATGCGCATTCATGCTTGATCCCCGTGGATGTTACAAAGATCAAAACTCTCTATGTTTTCGTCGATATCAGCATAGATACGGCACATTTGCTTGCAACTCTGGAGAAGAATTTTGCTTCGGGGAAGACCATTGCCATGGTAGGAACTATTCAATTTAATGCCACATTACATGGTGTTCGAGCGCCGCTGGAGAAAGCGGGGTATAATGTTCTCATTCCGCAGATTTCTCCTCTTAGCAAAGGCGAAATCCTTGGATGCACATCTCCTCAACTATCAACCGATGGTGTCGATATTATTCTTTATCTTGGTGATGGACGTTTCCATCTCGAGAGCGCAATGATCCACAACCCTACGATACCAGCTTACCGATACGATCCCTATTCTCGAAAACTCACCCGTGAAAGTTATGATCACAAAGAAATGCATACCCTGAGAAGAGATGCGATTGAAACTGCGAAACCTGCAAAGAAGTGGGGACTTATCTTAGGATCTCTTGGTCGTCAGGGAAATCCACATACCATGACAATGATTGAGAGAAAATTGGAAGAGCGAGGAATTCCATATATCAACTTACTTTTGAGCGAAATTTTCCCTGGAAAACTGGCTATGATGAGCGATGTCGAGTGTTGGGTGCAAGTAGCATGTCCAAGACTCAGTATTGATTGGGGATATGCTTTTCCCAGACCTCTGCTAACACCATACGAGGCATTGATTGTACTGGGCCAGAAAGAAGATTGGGCAAAGAGCAACAATAACATCTATCCTATGGATTACTATGGAAAGGAAGGTCTTGGCAGAACCAAGCCTATCTCAAGTATTCCAGTTGCTGGTTGAAAATCTATCTTTGCTACATACTCAGGCCCTTGCTCTCCCTCTCACTGCACGAAATTATACAGTTGGCCAAATTGGCCTCAATACTATGATAGCTCAGTATGTTATCTACGATACACCTATCAAAACGCAAGCTCCCCGTCACTGGGTCTTCTCATTTACATACACGAAATTGTATCAACTTTGGTTCGGACTGTACCGCGACATAGTTCTGATTCGTGATCCATAGTTGTAGAAGATCATCGGGACTGGTACCATTACAAGCATCATAAGCCCCAGAAGACTGCTTGCCCACTTACTTCGAATCTGGTGTACATTTCTGGAGCAAACATTGGACGTCAAAAGGTGAAGCAACTCCACACGACTGTGTTGGTCAGAATTGAACGGTTTGCGATAGACAGGTACACATCTATGATGTAGTTTAAACCTTGGAGGAAAAATAGAAAGTCCCATGCCTGTAGGGACAACAGCTTTGACCTATAAAGGCCATGGAATGGATGGGTTAGAGGTCCATGCGAGCCAAAAGATCTCAACGGGTACACAGATACCGCCCGCCAACATCATGGACAGTCGATTTTCTGGGATAACTTCGCCACATTTTTTTGGGTTTATCGTGCAAAACATGGTGGTTGTTTTATCAAGACGATTGCAAAGCCTGTAAGCATGCCAACAACTAGAGCAAGAAATAGCAAAGCAGCAGTAGTTGGCTTCCAGTGGCACTGGTTAATAGAAGAAATTGAATATGCCTCGAACATGAGAAAGATCGTTCCATGAATGAGTGGTTTTTGTGAGGTGATAAACATCAAGATCGATTCTTCAATAAACAAACCTATTTTTTCGGCATCAAGATATTATGTAAGTAGTGCATCGTCAAAATTCCTACATGACCGAAGAAGATATGCTTGGATCACTTATTAGTAGTTTCTTCCTCGTCAAATTTGCTTCTCAAAGCACAGTTATTTGTATTGGGGATATGTTTGGACGTAAATATATGGAAATGCGAGATAGTATCAAGCTAGCAAGGAAAATAAAAGGCATTATACTACATGATATACCTCTTAAGAATTATCAACCTGAAACCTTCCATGTCATAAAACTCGGCGTCGTAGAAAACGCGGCTACAAGTATGAAACTGATATAGAATTCAAATAGTTGCAAAATTCCAATCTTTTCAAATAGTTGTTCTTCACCTCTGCGGGTTTCTCCCATTTTTGATAAAGTATTTGTGATCTTTACAAGTAATAGTCATCCTTCGCGACACGGCGGCGAACATTGGTGATTTTTGTAAGGAATCTTCGGCGTCGGCTGCCGTGCAAGCAGCGAGGGGGTTAGGGTAGGACGCGCTTTTGTTTAGATAGGATGAATGGTTGGGATGATATTAGTATTAGAAAATTGTAGGTTAAGGTCTTGATTAATTCTCAGGGTTTGAACGGGATAGTCAGAGAGCATATGATGGAAGAGATGGTATGAGAAGGGATTTTAAAGATGAATTCCGGGTCAAAGGCTTTGCTTGACCGGTGATAGATCATAGATAGAAATTGCTTCACAGATGGATTTCACAGATGGATTTGAAAATGCACATATAGTTGAAAGACCAAAAAGCAGGAGTTGAACTTCTTGATTCGTCAACTGTTCGGTATGTAAACATATCATCTGTAATGTTGGGCATCGCTTTCAACCGGGGTTTTCGAATTGAGAAACATCCTGTCTGAAATAGTGATTATCAAGTCAAAGGGCCTTGCCAGACATCAACGTATCTCAACGACTTTCGTTTTCACAATCAGGGTGAATAACCTATGACCCTTTCGATATCATTCTCTGGCTCGGAAGTGCAATCAGGTGGCGGGGTAGGCGAAGTCTCGAAAACGCAGAAGATCTCATCTCGGTATTTTCTTTCGGCCAGAAATATCCAAAGATCCTTCAATTCATCTGGACTATCGGTGGAGAATTTTTTCTTGGATAGGAGCATCAAGTCCAGTGAGATATTGTTCCAGCATCTAGATGCCGTTTGGTAGGCGTATTTATCGGGGGTTTCTCCTGCCCAGTGGATGAAGATGGATATATCTCCTATGCACGAAGATTTCTCAGACAAAGCTTGAGTATTGATGGCCTGAATGAGCGTAGCCGAAATCGAAGAGAAGTCTTGTGGTGGGACGATTCGGAGAGTCGTCTTGCAAAGAAAAAGAGGTGAGCCATCTGAGATATTCATAGCTCGAATTTGGATACCAGGAGTTCCTGAGGGTCGGGCGCTTGACGAGGATGAATTAGACATTTCTGGAAAGAAGTTTATTAGTTCTGTAAATTATGATTCAACAGAGCTATAACTCACTGTTGTGGAATTTGAAGAGACGATCAATATCACTGCAAAATAGTTATATTACTTTCGATGAAAGGCCCATAACCAGGAAATAGGAAATTGAAGTATTAAATAACGCTGGGAAAGTATTCAAGACGCTAAGCTTGATGTTTGTACAGCCACAAATATTCACTAATACAGCCAGATTGTGTTTACTTGACGTCAAACGAAGCGTACCTGATCTTACTGCTGAATATTCTAAACCACATGAAAATTGTTAACGAATGTGCGAAGAGGAGTTTGAATCGAGGGAAACTTTTGTCAAGCGAAGTATTTTTGAGTCAAACATATTGAATGGTGTTTGGACAGCAAAAGATTCTGCTGCATCCTCAATGGCTTTAAAATGATGCATACGCTACCACTCTTGGAAAGTATTGAAATTAAACTGTTCAATGGGATCCATGCTGGTCATGGGTGTGTTTTTTGTGATGGTTGGCCTATCAAGAGAGCAATATATCACGTCGCGATAATCCCTTTCAGCTAGCAATTCAAAGAGCAAATCAAAATTTACCCTGTACCGTGGACCTTTCTCACTTTTGTACAAGTTCATTGTTTTTACCCGAATACCATTCCACCTCTTGCATTTTGACCACCTGTCGCATTCTGGTGAGACATCCCCATCCCAAACAACAAAAACATCGATGATCTTAGGATTCTCTTCTGAGAGAGATAAAAACTGAAGGTCGATAATTTGCTGGAGATTGCGCAGCATCTTCTACCAGTCTTGAGAAGAGTCTATATCTAGAAGACTATCGCAAAGGATTGGGGACCCGCGACCTCTTCCACTATCGGGGCCCCCGTTTTCGACCAAAGCATCGACCCAGACTTGTACTTTTGACCCACGATCAACGAATTGTGAAGGTTGAGGAGTAGATCGAGGCGACTCAGATGAAGGAGATTCGGTTGAATTAGAATCTGGTGAAGAGGACTTGGATGAAAGAGACTCGAATAAAGGAGACTCGGGTGAAGAATACTCGGGCGGAGAAGGCATATTTATGATTCTCGAGGAAACAAGCTGATAAACGAAAATGAATCGACATACAAAAAACAAAGATTGAAATAAAATTGTAAAGTTCTTGATTGTCAAACAAAAAACGCCATGTTCAATCGAGCCTTAAAGTAGGGGTTCTCAAAACTCCGTAGTTTTTCAAACATTGGATCGAAGCTTCTAATTCTGGATGCCCTTGAATAGACTTGCTGATCCTATGATATTGGCGACGGCGAAAGTATTTGCTTGATCATTAGCAGAATTTCACCAGACAGCTACAGATTCGTACACTCTTGCACACACTGAAAAAAAGCAACCCGCATGAAATTGACGACCTATTCCTTCAATGGTCATGGCTATAAGTTCTTGATCTCTGGGGCGACTCAGCTGAGTGCTTTCAACAAAGTTTAAGAATAGCTCGAAGAACAATATCAGTGGGGCCAAATGAAGCACATTCAAGATAGCCATGTTGCCACAGATTGATTGTTGTGGTTCAAGCTCTCCTATGACTTCCAGGACTGTCCTAGAGTCTTCCAGAAGTCGTGATGTTTGTGCAATCGAAACACTACAAAGTAGTATCAAGACACGGTTTGTAAGGAACATATGCTTTAATTCAAGCTCGACTAAGCGAGAGCTTGTCTTCAAAATGATAGCCGGCGCGTAAAAGCCTGGCTACTATCGGTCCAGTTGAGTCAACAATCTCATAGCAGAACTTTGCCTCGAAGAGTATGGCTGATTCTCAGTATCATTCAGATCTTGTGAATATCAGACATCAAACTCAATATCATTTTGCAAATGATTCACTCGAGTAGAACATTGGAGGTAAGGGTACACGAGTAAGCTTTGTCATCCATTTCATCATTGGCCGTAGCATAAAACGTGACCAGGCGACAATCTCGTTTCCCTTGAGCAACGTCGCGTCCACCCTGCTTCGTTCACATTGTACTACCACCTCTTATTGATGCTTTTAGAAAATGATCCATATGACTACAAGGAAGCTGTAGTAGATGCTCTCAACTTTCTACGATCTTATTTATAATTCTTCTCATACTACATTGGATGATACAAAGAATTACAATAATCTGGATTGAAGTACCGGTACCTACATCTTCAACTACCAAGTCGAGACCGGCGAGGGGTTTGTTCCTATCGGGGTGAATACCTTGGCTTTACCCTCAAGCAATTCAATCATCTACCAAATATGCCTTCACGACGCCGCAATAAACCCCCAAAGTGTCCCCTCCTCGCTTTACCTCGCGAAATTCGAGACGAAATTCATCGATATGTTCAAGTGGGACAGCGAGTTGACAAGCCAAGGGTAATGCACTCTAGCTATATCAAACCAGATGACAATACAATCTGGCCCAACGTGCATCATCTCCTCAGACAAACCGAGTTGCGAGAAAGCGAAGATCCCAGGGCAGTGCTCAGACCAGATGCCGAAGACATACTTATACTGGCGCGAACGTGCGAACAGCTTTACAAAGAATCAAACCAGATCTTCTACAGTGAAAATTCTTTCTCGTTTGCCGGCACTTGGAGTTTGTATTGTTATCTGTATATTATTGGCGAGGAAAAGCGGATGTGTATTGGCCATATATATTTCCGCTTTAGTGGACTTCAAAGAGTCGATGCATTCAAGTTACTCGGCGAGTGTAAATCTTTGAGGACTCTCAAGATAGGAGTTGAACAGGATACAATGTCTGGCAGTAAACAACCAAAGTTGGATCTAATGACGGCCAGGGGGATTTCTACATTGAGAAAAATAAGAGGGATGGAAGATGTGGTGGTAGATGTGGTGGAAATGCCTGTCCCACCCAGACCAGATTACATGTTCCCCTACAGAAGATCGTCGGAAGTGCCTTCAAGCGGTCCATATTTCAAGCCGGAAATGGTTCAAGAATTTGCAAGGATGTTGACAGAGGAGATGAATTGGAAAGAGGAGACTCCACAGCAGGATCAGGCCCAGGGCGTACCATTGGAAAAGGAAGAGGCTATGCAGTCAGAACCAAAGTCCAAGAGTCACAAACCAGTCCAAAATTCCAAAACTCGTACTCTACGCTCAAGTAAAATCCAAAAGTCGACATATACACCCAAGAGAAAAGTGACGAAACAGGCGAAGATGAGCGGGAAGGGGAATTAAACTTATTACTTTGGCTTCTCAGGATTGGTTAGCCGTGGATGGTTGGACGTGGAAATCACAAAGAGTTAGCCATTGACGATTGTATCAGCCTGCGACATACGCTTGTCGTTGCTCTTTCCCCTACGTTTATCTACCTCCCGATATTACTTCCGTGAAGCTCTTCATCGACCATCATTCATTCTCCCCCGAAACTTCTTCTTAATTCATCACTGTAGGAATAAGATGGACACCAAACTCATCTATCCCACCATGCTACGATCTCACGAACCCAACAACACACGATCTCTCCAATCAAAGATTTCTCCTCCCTCCTTCATCACTCCATGATAAATCGATGAGCAAGCAACTGTGTCGTACAATGCTCTCAACCAATCTCGACGATGAGGAATGGCGTTGAACAATGCATAAGTGTTCGCCAATACTATTTATCAATATCGAGATCTTCAGATACCCCAAAGAACATTTTAATGATAGGAATAGCCTTGAAATAAGAAGCTATAGATAAAACAATAATCACTCATAAATGCCGAACTACATGCTATTTCCTATGCCACTATTTTTCTGAAGACTACACCTGTCACCAAACAACCTCATCTAATGCACATTATATCACAAATGTGAAAGTTTCCCTACCAATAGACAAATTATATCCTAAAAGTATCATTTCGTTCACTATGTATCGTTTTGATATTCTCAAAATTCAAAATTCCTATGTAAACAATTTGTAGCAAGAGATCCCCAACGCCACAAGAAGGATATATCTATGCCCGATCCATTTTCCCATCATCATGCATGCAATGCGAAAAGTGAAGTTGTATTTTCTAGTAAACTAATCGACTAATAATCATCACCGCGACTGATAACCTCTTTGCAGTTTGGTCTGAGGACAATTGTCTATTTCTTGTTAGCGAGTGTTTCTTTCAACAGGAGACGAGATAACTTACATGTTCGAATTGCGCGGTATATGAGCCCTTTTTATCTACAAGGGGTGGGTAATCTTGCACGATACCATGGGAGACTAACGCATTTAACTGCTTTGGTCAGTTGCTGTTCTAGAACTGTGGGTGAATGTAAACTTACTCCAAGTAGATACTTATCTTGGCCTAAACGATCCAAATATCTTCTGCAGAAAGGTAAGGTGCCAAAGTTCTTATTGATAACATTAAGAAGTTTGCCAGCCGATGCGATACGTAGTGGAACGTTAGGAGCATCAGCAACCTTAGCATAATGAGAACATTCGAGCTATGACTAATTAATATCTGTAACCAGTGAGTTCTCATACATGAACTTACATCATCTCGAACGTAACCATTTCCGGTACTTCCGAAAGTTTCGATAGCAAAAACCTCTCCTTCTTCCATCTTTGTCTGGTCATTGCTCTTAACAATTGGGACACTCTTTCCACCATGAATCTTCCATTGTAGAATATCATGTCCATTCAAGTTCCTAATTGGCTTGACTTGATAAGTTTGACCCTTGATCTCAACCTCATAACTCTCCATTGTCTCTTGAATGTGCTCGCCAATTTCTCCCAACCTAGCATCAATTCCGGCCTCCTTGATTCCAGTATTTGTAGCTTGCTTAACCGCCTCAAGAAGATTGTCGTACATTGGATCAAATGCAATAGTGAAAGCACTATCCACAATTCTACCGTTGATATGAACTCCAAAATCGACCTTCATGACATTCTCGTAAGCCAAAACAGTCTTGTTTCCAGCATTCGGACTGTAATGAGCAGCAATATGATCCAAATTGACACCAGTGGGGAAGGCGACACCACCCTTGATATTGTCTCCTTCTTCCAATCCAGGATGACCAGTCAAAGCTCTGACACTATCCTCGATTCCTTCCGCGATTTCCGTCAAGGTCTGCCCGGGCTTAATGTTGGCTTTGGCATATTGTCTAACCTGTCTATGAATCTCGGCACCCTGTCGATACTCCTGTAAGAAATCGTTGTTCATGCGATCTAAATAACGCTTCTCTTCGCTGGTGGTTCGATAGTTATTTTCGTCTCTATATTCGACTTCCTCCCCAACAGGGTATTCGCCGCTTGGAAACAGGTTCGACAAGAGAACTCGTGGAGGCGACGATTGGACTTTGGGGTTCGCTCCAGCCTTCTTCTTGGGCTTCTTCTTCCTCTTCCTCTTCTTCTTTGCTCCTCCTTCCCCGGCGCCTTCGCCATTTACTGGCTCCTCATCATCGTCATCTGAATCTTCGGCTTCGGCTTCGGCTTCGGGTTGCGCATTTCCATTTGCCTTTGCTTCGGCAGCGGACTCCACTACAGCATTAGGGTCCTTCACTGTAGAAGTTTTTAGATCATGTTCTCCAGGAATAGAAAGTAAGGGCGCAATCCCCCCAAAGGAGGGGTTGATTTTTACTTACCCTTCAAATTCTTCAACGCATCAGTAACCTGTGCTGCCATCTTGTATCACCTTACAACAAGACCCTCGAGTCTTGTTTCCAATGCTCCAAATGTACGTAATTGACCTTTGTATTAATAACAAAAGTCTAGTTGTTGGCAAAATAATAATTAATTGAAAGAGAAATCTAACAATTGCTTTCCCCGCCAAGGTGGTGATGGGTTAACATCGGGATAAGAGGACTCGGTTATTAGTAGTGTTTGGGCAGACCCTTGTAAATCGCTGGAAATCTATGCCGTCACTGGCATTCCAGGCTTAACACAGCATATGTAAAGTTCTCGTGGAAGTTCTCTCATTTCATCATTTATTTTCCCTATAATTCCCCAATTCAACGATGAGGAATGCCACTCTTCTTTCGCCCCTCTCCTTTCGTCGTCCCACGAATTCGACCACAGCAATTTTCTTTTCATAGTACTGCTATCTACAGAAACCCCGCTCAAAACCACTACGAGACTCTGCGAGTCGCTCCAGATGCTACACCGGCCGAAATCAAAAAGTACGATCGCCTCTCTTCTCAAGCCCAATTGACGCAAATATACTAACTCAGCCTCCTCAAGGTCTTTCTACGCTCTCAGTAAAGTCCATCATCCCGATCACAACCCCTCCGACCCCTCCGCATCAAAACGCTTCGTAAAAATTTCCGAAGCATGGGCTATCCTCGGTACTCCAGCCAAGCGACAAGCCTATGATCGAGAACACCACATACATTCTCATGCTCACGGCCATAGTCATGGAACGGGTCATCGCCCACCACAAGGTTCCTACTCCTCTAGCGGCCCAGCAGGTGGTAGACCGGCTAGCGGGTTGAGTAGAAGACGAACCCAGTTTCGTGGGCCGCCGCCTAGTTTCTATAGAAGTGGAGGATGGGGAGAACACAGTGCGAAAAGACGCGCTGCGCAGGATAATGGTGCGCCGGGAGCGGAGGCTCCACCAAAGACAGAAATGGGTGGAGGGATGGGGACGGGCCAAATGCCATGGGGCCCAGAAGGGGATATCCCGCACTTTGATAAAAGGGCACACACACAAACACACGATAACGTGGATAGAAGGAGGCGACGCCGGATGAGTGAACACTTCGTTCCAGCGGACCGAGAAAGGAGCACGTTCGCGAATTTCGTCATCCTCAGCGCAGTAATTTCCCTGAGTGTAGCTATACCATCGTATATTTATGATAGAGTGACGAGTGCAGGAAGGCCAAAAAAGATATAGTCACATGAATATTGAGACAAAAATATACCATAGCATTATCTATTTTTGATGCACACATTTCGGCCAACTACAATAAAGACATTCACTCCGTTGCAATGCTATACTGTGCGTGCCACAGAAAATGATATCAGAATTACACTTCTATTCTACTATCGTACGGCCAACTCCCGAATATCGAACAATCCTGCTCTATGACTCGAATGTGAAGCTTGTGCCGATCTTGTGGGTAGCTTGGTCGAGCTTTTGGGTATCGAAGGAGGCACCGAGACCAAGGGTGGCACCAGGTCGGAGAACAACGTTGTAGGCAACAGCGGCAACACCACGGTCGTTGATCTTGACCTATAATTTCCTTGCATCAGTAAAAGTTTTGGAATGTTTCTGCACAAATTGCTTACCTTGGCGAAGGAGAGTGGGTCAAGTCTGTACTTGCTAGCAACCTCGAGACCAACAGAGTTGGTGTTCTTGGAGTCCCAGGTAGCCTTGGCACCAGCCTCGACTTGAGTGTTGACCTTGTGGTAGTATGAAGCGGAGAAGACGCTCAAGTTGTCAGCAGCAGTGATGGCAGCACTGTAAGTGGGGGCAGTGTATCCAACAGCGGCGGAGTAGCTGGTGATTGCTGCCTTTTGGACATCATAACCAGCGGTGGCACCAGCCAAGAAACCATCTTGTCCAATAACAGCGTCAACGGTGGCAGTTGGACCCTTGAGGAGATCGAAGAATGCGCGTCCGTGGAAGTTTGGTTGCTTGAAGTGAAGGTTGACCTTTGCGCCCTTCTTTTGGGTGGTAGGAGCGAAAGAACCGAGAATCTCAGCCTTGAGGCCCTTGGCAATGCTGTCGTTGATCTCAATCTTGGTGTCAAGAGCGTTGAGGGTGTTCCATGTTTGGGTAAGAGTCAAGCCTGTTCCGCCGGCATACTGGATTAGTAACTGTGCACAACCGGGCTGTCTGATGAGAAAGAAACCAAATGGACTATGAACGGGGAAATATTGCAGAATAAATTGTTTAAAATATATACCAGTTGGCTTGTCTGTGAACTTGGCCTCTAACTGCACACAGGAAACTGTCCATCAGCGTTTGTCAAAAAAAATTAATGATTTCCCGTTATATTCGTACCAGACCACTTGTGGCATTGTCGTGGGTGCTCTTTCCAGTCACTTTGAATGCGACATTGTTTGGAGTATTCGACTTGACCTCAAGAGCGGCGGCAGTGAGGTGGTAGAAATCTTTGTTGAGCAACTGATCAATATTGAGGTTAGCTTCGAATATTTTGTAAACATGCGCATCTTCAGAAATATCTTACATCGTTGGACGCCTTGGCGATATCGGTGAAAGCTGGGACAGACATGATTGAAGAATTAGAAGAACTGAATTGATTGAACTCGTGAGATGGAATTCGAGGAAGTTGTACAGATACGGAAGTAAATGAGGATGGAGTTGAAGAGGACGTGGTTTTTTGTTCCCTAAAGAATTTCGAATCGTGAGGAACCAAGCGGCAGAAGTCGGACAGGGAACGTGGGATTGCTATTGGTCCAAAGACTCATGTGCTTCCTTCCACATGCGACCCCTGCAAACGACATCCATTCATGGTTCCGTCTTATGCAACAAACATCTTCCGCCAAATGATGAAATCTCACTCATTCACCAACACCAAAAAACACAAAGAATGTTAAAAGACCGATTGTGCTTCACATATCAACGTGGTGGTCGATTCCTTCAATCTTCGAGTGGATCTGGAAAATTGACGCCAAGGGCCATCCAGTTGTTTGCTTCTATTTACAAGCTCCATTCTTAACTTTTGACTGTGATGGAGAACGGAGACAGTGACACTGAGGGGTTGTGAAACAACTTGCAGTTTTTTACCAGCATTAGAAGGAATCCGCAGTGCTCATCGATACCCCAACAAACTCAAAGCATATTTTTAAGCCATTAAATAACATCAAACCCAAAATTCCCAGCACAGACTCAAACCGTTAATTGTGCATAAGATGGAATTTCGTGGGGATTCAACTATCTACTAGGTAGGTATCTATCAACGGTTTCATCCTTCTCTCCAACTCCACAATCTTTCCACTTTATTGGTAGCCCAAATCCGGAGTCCGAAAGATCCTCGAAAATAAGTGGTTATCATTTTTGTAACCTTCCAATAGATACGACATTCTGAGAAGCAAAACCTTTGCGCTACAATTACTCGTCATACTTTTCGTTGTGGATGGCAATAGCTCTTCCACTGGGGTCGGTTTGTTTGGACCAAGTTGGAGTCCATCTCATCACACTCTCTGCACAAGATGGTGGGAAGTGCTCGTCGAACATTGTTCGGTACCAGTAACTATTGCTCCTGTTAGTATTTCGGATTTTGGTTGGATAGAGCCGAGAACTTACGCTTCCTTAGTATCTGGAATATCGGATCCCCACTCAGGCTTGGGGTTCTTCATCATCTCATCGGTAACGTGGGCCTCAGCGTTATCCTTCAGAGCATCGATCCATCCATAACCAACACCATCACTGAATTGCTCCTTCTGTCTGTAAAGAATGTGGTGTGGGAGGTATGGTTTCTCACTTGGATCATCTGATGTGTCAAAAGCCTTTCGGAGAATGTATTTCTCAAGGCGATCCTTGGTGATCATCTTCTCTTGTGGGTCGATGTTCATGGATACTTCAAGGAATTCCTTGTCGAGGAAAGGAACACGGGCTTCCAATCCCCAAGCGGAAGTCGACTTGTTGGCTCTCAAGCAGTCAGATAAATGCAAGTTTTTGATTCTGCGGACCGTCTCTTCATGAAGAGCTGCCTTATCTGGTGCAGCGTGAAAGTATAGGTAACCTCCAAAGATCTCGTCACTACCTTCTCCACTTAATACCATCTTGACACCCATAGCCTTGATCTTTCTCGAGAGAAGGAACATGGGAGTAGATGCACGGATAGTTGTTACATCATATGTTTCCAAGTGGTAAATAACATCAGAAAGCGCGTTCAAACCATCATCAATGGTGAAAGTCATATCATGATGCTTGGTACCAAGGAACTTAGCAACTTCTTTCGCAGCCTTGGTATCAGGGGAGTTTGGTAGACCAATGGAGAAGGAGTTAAGCTGAGGAAGGTAGGTGAGAGTAGACAATTTGTTATCGTCATCAATACCAACAAGTCCTTCTCCTTGATCCTCGTTAGCGGTTGGTGTCGCAGTTCCGCTTCCGCTCTCAATTGCAGCTAGCGTGGCGGCTCTCAGGCGTAGAGACTCTCTTTGGGCGATGGCAGCCACCAAACTCGAGTCGAGACCTCCAGACAACAAAACTCCGTAAGGAACTTCAGCCATGAGACGCTTACGAACAGACATCTCAAATGTTTCTCTCAAAAGCTTGTAATCAACTGGGGTTGATGGCACGTTCTTTGGATCCCACCAAGATGGCTCGAAATACCTTGTTGTCTTGTCGGTTTTTGAGTCATAAATATGTCCTGGAGGGAAAGCAATAATCTTGTCGCAGACAGGGTGCAAACATTTCAGTTCAGATGCAAAGTATACGGCTCCTGGTGTCTTGCTCGACCATCCTTGGTAAAAACTGGTAATGCCAATGGGATCGCGTGCAGCAATTGTGCGGTCTTGCTTTTTGTCGTATAAGACAAATGAGAACATTCCGTCCAAATGTTTTGGCGCATCGATGTCATGTTCCATGTACTAACAAATATTCAGTCATGGATCCAACTTTTTCCTTCGAATTCCTCACCAGTGGTATTATGACTTCGCAATCGGAATGTGTCTTGAAGTGGTATTGGTTCTTGAGTCCCTTACGGATGACTCTGTGGTTATAAATTTCGCCATTGACTGCGAGAACGAGGGTATCGTCTGCGTTGGTAATTGGTTGCGCTCCACTTTCTAGAAGATTGTCAGTTCATGAATATCAATGCAGATTTCACTGATGAAAACTTACCAACGCCAACGATACTCAAACGCTCATGCGCAAGAACTACAGTCAATCGATCAGCCAAGTCCCCTTTAAGACGCAATTCCCTAGGCGCAACCTACTTGTGTTGTTGGAAATGACGTTTCCACCTAGATATCATCATCAGTCTCAAGCCCAAACATCCCTTTTTACCATAGGTGACTCACTCCAGTCTGGTCCACGATGGCGAACTCTAGATTTCACAGTCAGCTCTCCATTTCCAATTCCCCACTCGAAAGGGAATTACTCACTGCTTCGCCATTCGCAAGGCGGTAGGCTTAAAAGCCTTAACATCTGGGTGACTATACAACTGTCAATTCTCAAAATCCATCGCGGGGCCCCCACTATCTTTTAAAAAATTCCCATTCCCAATTGTAAACAGAGACAATTGATACATACCAATGACAAGCAAAAATACCACACATCTTGAATTCGTATATGTAAATCCGTTTAATGTGAAATGTAAGATGAGTTCTCCTCAAGAAAAGAAGTTCAAAAAATGGGACAGAAGAGAGTTATGTACCAAATAAAAAGTGCCTGTGAGTAATAGTTTCAATCCTCAGTAGTTTTGGTATGTGCATGACTTGCCTTGGCTCCAAATATTACAAAATTACCTTAGCTCATGGGCCGATAGTCGGATGTGGATTGTGGCAAGGGTGCAGAAGGTTTCCGGAGGTGCATTGTGTGGCTTGAGCCCTCTACTTTTACTGATAGCGATTCGGTGGAACCAATGATGTTGCAGCATTGCTAATTTTGGTGTCAATTGCCTTTGGGGGGTGAGTAACAGCTACGGTGTAGATGTCGATGTTCTGGAATTTGGTGACATCTTTTGCTAGAGAAGGTTGCTTGGCGGGATATCGTCGGATAACTGGGCACATATGTATGGATCGATGGATGCATGGACTCAGGTAGCTTTCTTTCTTCACGAGGTGACTCAAGGGACACAGGAGAAGAGTAGCTCATGACATGACAACGACGTAACGAAGAGGTTGTGTCGATTGAAAAAGCTCATTTTCTTCATTGATTTTCCCATGTCATGTCCCATTGAATAGGTACTGTAACTCATCTAGGGTACTCAGTAAATTTCTTTGACCAAAGCGCTGCATCAAAGTAAAGTATTTCCTCTGCTAGGTACGCCCGTATTGATATCCCCTTATGCTTTGAAAGATTATGTGCCCAGTGAACGCCAATACTTCCCGCCAAATAAACCCATCGCCTTTACTGTCGCATTTGCATTTCCCTGATTCCCCTAAGGAGCTGGGTTATCTTTTACGATGCGCTTGATCTTATTCTCGTACGCGGACTTGTCCTTCTTGAAGAGGTTGTAGGCATCGGCTTGGGCAGGAGAATCGGGGTTGGGAGTATCGAGGAGTTCTTGGATGCCAAGAAGGATTTGCTTGATGGTGATGGCGGGTTTCCAGCCTTCTTCTTCGTTGAGAATCGAAAGACAGACTGTGCCGGAGGGGTAGACGTTGGGGTGGAAGAGAGGTGGTGTGAATTTGCCTGGTGATTTGTTAGTTCTAGGTCGATTGCCAAATATGGAAATATTGTGAAGTCGCATACACTTTGGAGGTTTGGTTGGGTATTCTATAGATTGTATATTAGCGCAAATCCATAACTATATCGTAAATGACAGGAAAGCGACTCACCATCTGGAAAGATAATATTCAGCTTGAAAAGACCTCCCTCCCATAGTGTACCGGCTTTGCCAGGTACGCCGCAGTCCCAAATCTTCATATCAATAGTGTTCGTAGCGGGGCTGCGAATAGGCTTTGCAGAAAACCCAAATGGATGATCCTTTCGCCATTGCTTACTATTAGATCCCATTAGACTTCGTCCTCAATTTTCAAGCTGTGCAAACCTTACCGTTCCTCCGTGAGACGATTAAGGCAGAGCGTCATTGTGAAAATGAGGCTAGATTTTGTTCAGGAAAGCGCAACTCAGACTTTTAGATTTGAGATGACTTTGTTAAACTGGCTGTCAATGCAGACCAAAAGCCCAAGAGTTAATGCGACTTTTTGTATTTCTACAAGTGCAGAAGAAGAAATTGTTGTGGAAAGGTTTGGTGGTTGCTAGCTACGAGGCTCAAGATTCGTTAATTTATGAAGCGTCCAGACAAGGCAAAAGAAAGAAGTACAATTCACTAGCTCGGACGACCCCCACTATCAACAATGCCCGACATCAAATTGACAGCCTCGGCCTAGTCTCCCGTCTTATGGTCTTCATGCCCAAAAATACGTCGCAAGACTATTTCGATTCTTAGAACCCAATATTTGAATATACAAAGTCTTAGTTGTCGCCGAACATTGGGTTATCTAGACAATACCGTTTCCGGCGCAAATCATACCCCGCACTTTCCACATACTGGCCGTATTCATTTGGGCCTGCAGAAGAATACCCACCTTTCAAGATCCCAGCAAAGGATTGATAGAGTTTCCTCTAGCATCTATTAAGCATGGAGTCGAAACCTGGGGATCTCGCCGGACTGGCAGAGTCTTCGACAAAGGTTTTGGTTGGCGAATCGAGTACAGTATCTGAGACACAGGCTGCGGATGCTGCTGCAGCGTGGGAGGACGTTCCAGATCCGGACGAGGATGATTTAGACGATCTAGATGGTACATCGTTTGATCTAATGTTGGATATGAAAATGCGATTCTGATGAATTCTTAGATATGCTGGATGAGTTCAACGCTGCGAAGCCAGAATCGAAAGCACCAGCACCAGCCTCCACAACAGCAACCTCTGGTCCTGAGAGACCGCCCGTCGCGGACGATCCTCTTCTTGGCGGTGGTGAAGGACTCACTGACGATGATTTCGCAAAACAGTTACAAGCCGGCATGGCCGAACTAATGGGAGAACTCGAGACATCACCAGAAATGCAAGCGCAGTTTGAAAGTATGCTGAAGGAGATGGGTGGATTGGGGGAAACTGGACCAGCACCTCCACCGCCATCTGCGCCAAAACCCGGACCCTCGAAGACTAAAGCCGCCCCAGGCTCAGCTGGTGAGGAAACATTCCAGGAAACCATTAAGAAAACAATGGAAAGAATGCAAGCTTCTGGGGATCAAGCAACTGCTGCTGCTGCAGAGGATAATTCGGACGATTTACTAGCGGAGATGATGAAAGCTATGGGAGCTGGCGGTATGGACGGAGAGGGCAGTGAGGAGGATTTCTCGAAAATGTTATTGGGTATGATGGAGCAATTAACTAATAAGGAGATATTGTACGAACCGATGAAGGAGTTAGATGATAAATACCCCGCGTGGTTAGAGAAGAACTCTGCCAGCGTTCCTGCAGATGATCTGAAGCGATATAAGGAACAGCAAGTTTTTGTCAGGGAAATTGTCGCTAGATTCGAGCAAAAGACTTACAAGGATGAGAATGCTTCAGATCGAGAGTATATTGTGGAAAGAATGCAAAAGGTGTGTACTAGCTGCCATATGATTTCGCGGCGCGCTACTAATTATCTACAGATGCAAGCAGCAGGCTCACCACCAGCGGATCTGGTTGGAGATATGGCTGCAGCTCAAGAAGCTTTTGGGGCTCCGGAAGAAGGCTGTCCAACACAATAAAATACCCATATCTTAGTGATAGTAACTCGTGTATATTAACAAACCAGTGATACCATGACCAATAATCCCGATATAAAACACCAAATGGTTCGATCCGTTTATCATACCAAAACGCCGACCAGGCCCTAGCCGTTTGAAACACCAACGCTAACAGCAAAACCACCCGATTTATCATAAACAATGTCATGTCAGTATGTATCAATATGTACCACTGTGTGCCACATTCAACTCATCTCCGTATCCATCATTTCCTGCTCTCCTGACACATCCATGGATTGATCATTTTTATAGAAGGTATACGATTCCTGTTGTATAACGTCCATGAAAATGGCGTCGTAATCCCCATCGTCGCTACCAAAGTGCGTATCAGGCGAGGAACTGTTGACATGCCGCTCTACATCCATAACAGTCATGTTGTGTTGGTTTGAAACATGTTGAAATTCTCCTCGCGCCCAAGCAGCTACTTCCTTATCATCAATTGGACCGATTTCTTCGTCAAGTGTCGAGACATTCTCATATGCTTCATCCAGAGTTTGTCTTCTTTCTGCTTCGGTCATAGATGATAACAAAGCTTCTAATTCTTCTTCCTCGTTTCTTGCCACTTCTTCGGCCATGACCTCGTCTGCAACCATTGTTAACCCAATTCCCGCAAGCTCATTCATGGATAGAGTTTTAAAAAAACCAAGCATACCAAGACTTAGATTTCCTGCGCCGTAGTCCAATTGCATATCCTGCTCATCAACATCAACGGCCCAGCCCTGCGCATCTCTAGCTTGTCTCTCTGCTCGCCTCCTTTGCTCTGCAATCCAAATAGTTCTCATCATCTCATCATCACCGCCTCTCGCTTTCCATCTTTTGTCCTCCGAATCCTCTCTAACTCTCCTCAAAAACAGCTTTCTTCGTGTCTCCCTTCCATCGCCTTGTCCATGCAGTAACGGATTCGTCTTTGTTATTCTCTTCGAAAATGCACCTTCTCTATTCGGTGAATGTTTGTTTGAACTCAGATAGTTTTTATCAGGACTAGAGGCTTTGGAAGCACCAGATTCAGGTGACATCATGAAGCTGCTTTGGTAATCTCCAGCTTGCTGTATCCTCGTTGGTAAATTCGCGTTGCGGGGCTCCAGAGGCGATACGGGCGGAGAAGATCGTAGAGGTGATGAGGATAATGGCGATGGGACATGAGGTGGATAATGACGCAATTGCTTGTGTGCACTCACAGGAGTTTGCAACATACTGAACATGATGATGGAGTGCTTCGTTGTGGATGGAAAAAATGGAACTTCTGAGGTTCTTCCATGCCAATTGATATACTAATGAGACACAACGCGCCGGCAGGTCGGACGCGACCCGCGTAAATGGCCCACACGGCTGATTGTCCAATTGAAGGAGCGACAGTATAGATTACGTAAGCAAGGACTCGTTCCACCAGTTCTAGATTTCAGGTCTGCTTATAAGGTCGCTGCAACCGCAGGTCAGATCAGGGGAATGATGTTGGAATTGATGTTGGAAATTTTGCGTTTAGGCTTCGCTATTTTCCCAAAACTCATCTCAGCATCACTTTTCTTACATTACGAGGACATTTTGATGCCTAACTAGTTGCATCCATCGATAATAATTGCTATATTCATCTGATATTCGACGAGCCAGATATCTTGAGTTACACGTTGATACTCGAAGTTAACCAGTGGCCCTTCCCACCAACCCGCGGAGAGCCTTCCATTCAGCCCTGCTGAAGAAATTTCTGCGCTCTCCTGATCAATACTTTTACTCAGTTGTCTGGGCAAGGATATCCTCCAACGTATCCTTGCAGAGTGGCCATAAAGATGAACCTCTGTACCCAAATTAGAATGGAAGTACCTAGATACCGAGCGACATTAAGTTTTTGTCAACTTCTGGTCAAATGAAGACTTCCAGGCGCTTGTGGGGGGCGAATGCTCTTGGCTTCTGCGGCGGTTGGCAACATATTTGCTACGTCGTTGACCCTAAAGAGTATAGTGTGCGCGACTTTTGAGAAGGACTGAGGTTCTTTCCCAAAGAATGACACTATGTTGGATGGCTACGTACGAGGCCATGTTCTTATGCAATGTTTGCGGACGCTTTGGGCGTATTTGGCGGTGGTTTGTTGTCTGACTGGGCTTTCCCGATTAAGTAATCACCTAAACAACTGTGTATCTTGCTCCACATGTTTATGTCTGGTTCATTATTAGAAAGTAAGATTGTTGGAGACTGGTACTGCTAGTGTGTTATTGGTCCCTTTAATATATGCTGTTTGGATGATCTGCTGGTTGCTCATCTCTAATGGGTTCCGGGCTGAGAGCATGACCTCCAGAGTCTGAAGCTGGTAGATTATGGAATGGCATGATGTACCAAATTGACACCAGGGTTGGTATCTCCTAACCATAGTCTCTAGAGTCTACTTCTGTACTCGCGTAAGTGATTGAAGAATCAGCTTGTCGTCAGAGACGTAGCGAGGCAGCCCAGGGTGTGCATAAGTAAGATTTGTCAGAGGACCTGAATCAATGTTGAGTTTCATTGCTACATATACCTTAGTTCATCACCTTCCGTCACATACGACCATAGACTGAAGAGAATTGGGCATCCCGTCCGCTCTGCCATACACAAGCTTCAGATCGGTGGATTAGTAGTTGGGTGGGTGACCACCAGCGAATCCCCACTGTTGTATGTTTTTTGCTTTTTGGAACCATGGATCATTTTGGTGGATTGCTAAGAAAGAAGGATGGGAAGGATGACAGTGGATGCTAGAGCTATGTTGCACAGCGGATGGGGAAGCACTGATAATAGCCCATTTGTTGTATATTATAAAATCCTTGAGTACAAAACGGTTGGTAGCTACGTGATCAGGTACTGTGAATAAAGAGTGAGTAGTCTTGACTGTTATTGTTATAAGAGCTTTGTTGTTTTGTTTAGGTGGCAATACGAATTAGATTGCTATGAAAAGTACTCAAACAGTAGTCAAAAGCATTTCTTCCGTCTCGTAGAGTAGTATCGAGGAACTCATAAAATGACATATCAAGTTTCACTTCTATTCCTAAAACGTATGCGGTTGATCTGTTAGGTCAAGCTTAAGCAACATGCGCAACTATGTATTGGTGGAGGTCTAAAATTTACATTTTTGTTTTTTGTTATACCTTCATGGAAATGACAAGATGGATATTCGACAAGAATCACTCTCTTTGACGGATGATAAATCCTGGCAATGCTCCTAGAAAACTGCTCTCCTATTGGATACAGATGCAAACACGACCATGGCACGCTGCATTATTCAATTTCAATGTTATTAATTATAATTTTAACCATTTAGGTCTCTCCTTCTCGTCTTCTACTTCTATCGAATATGCCGACTCTACATCTTCTTCATCCAAGCGTCTCACAAACAATCACCTACCTAGATGCAACCTTGCTCAGATCATCATTGCTTGATGGTATAAGTTCTTCTATACACATCATTCACATTCTCCAAGTAGTATGTTCCAGGTGCTAGGGAGTCGACATCACCAAGGGGTTCAAAATCCTTAGCTCCGTATGCATTCTTCCGGAGAGTACAAGCCTTGTGATAAGTTAGTATATCAAATAAACGGATTGAAAACTGAAGACTCGCCTCTTCGTACTCTTCGGGTGTCGCGATGTGTCTTTGCTTTAGACGATCCATCAAATTGACTTTTTGGACCAGATCGGTAAGATCACCGGTAACCTTCATGCCGAAGAGTGAGCTAGCAATGCCACTTCCAAACTAAATGGTGGGTTCGAGTCAGTAAAATGTCTTAGGTGGTTGGAAAAAGTCAACCCATCTACTCACACTGAACAAGCCGATGGTTTTTCCTTCTACAGCTTTGAGATCAATATTGCTTATCAAGCTTATGAGAGAAAAGTACAAACTTCCTGTGTACATGTTACCGCATAAAGAAGGGCCAGAAATGCACGGCTCGACACGCTCCTTGAACTCATCCTTCGTGATTACCACGAGAGTCTTCTCCAGCGTCTTATCTTTGAGAGATTCTGAATAGCTCAACTTGCGTAGTTCATCGGGAATGCCTTCCCATTCAGCATCATCGGTCGATGAAAGACAGTCGTTGTACTTGAGTCTACCAAACGATTTAGAAACCAATTTGCAGTTCGGAGTATGGAATGCCATGTAATCGAAAAGTTCAAGGACCTTCTTGGGCACACTGCTGAGCTCATCGCCGTTGACTTTGGCTCTCGTCTCGATCCGCTCAAGAAGATTCTTATGACATGCATCTAAAGCGCCGATATAACAACCAATCGATTCATGGCCATTCACAATAGGAAACTCGACTTTAGTATCCGGCTTGTAGAAATCATAAGCATGAGTCATGTAGACACCTTTCAAGCTCGGATCAAGGGACAGTAGTGCATTTGGGCCAACAAGCATAGCAACACAACCAGCTCCTCCAGTTGGTCGCGAGGCAGCCTCTTTGTAAAGAGCTATATCGGATGCAACAACAATAGCATCTCGACCATCCCATGAACGAGACTCTACCCAATTGACTGCATTGAACAGGGCATTAGTACCACCGTAACAGGCGTGGATTGTGTCGATTCCTTCGAGACTTGTGTTTCCATGTGGCTCGAATAGAGTGGTGAGGACTGATTTGACAGATTTAGCTTTGTCAATGGTTGATTCGGTTCCGACTTCAAGGCGTCCAATAGATTTGGGGTCGATGTTGAATTTACGGAGGAGTGAAGAGACAGCTGTTAGAGCTAGGGAACAGACATCTGGGAAAATTTGTGAGTATTGCATGAAGCTTACATTGGCTGAAGAGTCTCAACGGTACGGACTTACCCTCTCTATCGGTACAAAAGTTCATATACTGAAGGCCCAATCCAATGGTGTATTTACCAGTTGAGACACCTTGATGTTTTTCAAACAAAGTTTGATCCAGACACTTCTCTAATCAGCATCGCGAAGTGACTTTGGCCAGAGTGTCTAGAACCTACCTGTGCTGGAACATATATTTCCATGGCTTTAATGCCAACGTTCTTTGGATACGTCATTTTGTGAATATTTCAGCTAAAGAGATGCTTGTTCAAGGTAGATTGGAGCTATTGGAGAGATGGAAGTGTGTGACTTTAAAATCTAAGACTTAAGTAGCTTCTATTAGTAGTCGCCGCTCCCACGTAGCACTTCTTTCATTGAAGATAGTTCTAAAGTCGGCTAAGCTTGAAATAGTTAGGCGGAACATGAGGGGGCTCAGCGGTCGTTAGCGCTGACATTGGCCTCGTGGGGATACCCTGTCGATGCAGTATGTCTTTTCGGGCTTGGATCCGTTTTCACTTGCAACAAGATGATGGGGGGTTGAGATATGCTACTACTAAGAAACGGACGGAAGCAGCATTTCAACGACTGCCTCATACGAGATTATAGATAAATCAATATAGACGGTCGGGAATCTAACAGTAAAATGCAATATCCCTTTTGAGTCATCAACCTACCGAGAACACCATTTAAAGTCTCAAAATTCAGTTTATCCAAAGATTTATCTCCGCTTTTGCAAGAGAATATTATGTGCAGATACAAACCTATTTTACTTACTGTCCTAAAACTGTTTGCATTGCCTTTTACACAATACTTCGTAACTAAATCGCGCATTACATGAGATGTATATCCGTATCTTAGTACATTGCAACGTCTAGTAGCCATTTCAGGGGCCCGGCTTACTAAACATCTTCCGAGTACCAAACGTCCGGACAAGTGGCTCGAGTGTGTTTCGTTACACGAATCTAGGTACCAAAAGGATACTGTTGAGCAACAGTTTTTCCAAAGTTCAACCGTTGCTCAGCCATTGGACAATCCTTGACCCGCTGAACCATCTCATAGATATTGTGAAATGAACTCGTATGACGTCGCGATATACTCAAGGGTCAAATAATCCTTGGTCTGCTGAAAGATGAAACTTAAGTGGGGTCTTTATCCGAACCCCAGCCCCATAAAATAAAAGGGGAAGCTAGCCCCGCCATCCGAAATCATGAAAGTGTGAACCAGTTAATGAACATTCATTGTGCATATCTCCGATTGTTTTCAAGACTTCCCGAGTGATTTGGTAGACCTTGGTCTTTATAGATTCAATTAGACTCGATAAGAATTGGAGTTTCAACCCTATTCCCCTTATTGAATGCAGAAGTTATGGAAATGGCTTAATTGAAGCACCGATTGTAAAACTGCAATCTTGCAATATAAGATTTACCTATCGAAGCCGTATTCAAAAAGCAACATTATTACTGCTCATCTCATATCCTCCAGGCGAATTCATAAAATGATTGCACACAGCGGAATAGTTTACCGACGAATGTACTCAAAGTACAGGCGTAGCAAGACTCGAACAAAAACTCTCTGCGTTCAAGATAGAGCTCTCTGACAAGCAATAGATTACAGGATCGATTGTTCAAGGAGTCGCTGACACTTTGAGGTGAGTATTCTACCCTTTAATCACATGCCTTCATTCGTCGATGGAGAGAAACTTATAGGATACTGAACGAAACTATAGATGTGAAAACGAAATCATTTCGATTGTTACCATTATCAAGAAGGAGCCCTCTCCATATTGCCCCCATACAAAATAACTTAATAGGCTCATGAAAATGCCTCAGACCTCAAATGCCACGACAGTGTAAAAACAGAAGGTAAAACTGTATTTATGATGGACTTAGCGAGATTCGAACTCTGATCTCTTGACACAGTTGGACTTCGAACGCGCACGCCATGACCTCTGGAGGAAACAACCTACAAGCTCACCTCGGGAAGTCAGCCACACATAAACGGTTATTTTATTCTTAAGCTATATGCCTTGGATCTGTTCCTGTATTTATGTTCTGTTTTGATAATACTTGGGATTCGATTTAGTTCAATGTACTACTGACAGTGGAAGCTAGACGTAAGATTGTTAGGAATAGCAACGAGTATTACGGAATTTTGAAAAGAAGTATTCGTTTGGAGAGGGTTCGAGATGAATGCATCTTCTGTTTTAGTGATTTGAAATGAAGAATTGAGAGTAAAAAAGAGTATGGGGACATCAAAATTAAACGAAAGGGGGATAAAGCAGAACCTGGCAACTATGATAGAAGGAAGTACTCGAGTGAAGTGAACGCAGTAACAGCTTCAATGTAGGGAGCTTCAGTTGAATTGTGAATAGTTGATGTGCAATATAATATGAAGTGTCCAAGAATTTATCTCCCAGCAATTTTCCCTGGCATCTTTAAATCACAAGCATGAGGTCATTCAGAAATATCAAATTCTTGCAGATCGAACGATTACTCTTATTTTGAGAATATTGTTAGAGTCAGATATGACTAGGCTATCGCTCGCTACATGCACTGATGATATTTGCGATGAGTTGACCTTCAATCCTGTTTCCGCATCACACTTCGCAACCTAAGTTTTACTTGACTATGCTTTCAATATGCTGTAATATTAAATGGCCAGGTGATCCCCTCACAGAATTTTAAAGGATTTCTCGAGATTAGAGAGATGAAATGGAAAGAAACAGGTGGAGATTTCTGGCTGTCAACATCTCACATATACATAACATACATACTAAATAAAACCATTTAAATAGAAACAACTGACCAGATAAATGGCAAAAAAATGAAGATGGATAGAATCGAACTATCGCGTCATACTCTAAAGGTGAAGTCACTACTCACAAGGATTGCCCGAAAAGCACGCACTTATGAGTTGCCCGAAAGACACGCAACCTGGCTCAAAAAGCCCACTTCATGACATGTGTCTTACCACTAGATCACATCTCCAATATTTATTGACTTTCTGGTCAGTATCTGATTAGATACCACTGCGAGGTGAAAAGTTTAGAAGCTTCAGTTTCAACTACCCAGAAGCAAAACCCACAACTATCATCTATTCAGGCATGAGAGTGTTTAACGACTTAGAATCAGCAAAAATGTAATAATAGTAGAGATGGATAGGATCGAACTACCGTCGCCTGTGCTCACGGCAGGGTCAGGACCCGCACGTCCCGAAAGACCGCGCTGGCTCATCCAACCCACACTATATGACAGATGTCTTAACCACTAGACCACATCCCTTTCAGCTTTGATACTTTTCCTTGGCTTGTATCCAGAATAAAGAGGAAAAGGAAAGAGCAAAATACCCTGCGGGTCCATCAAAGCTACCTAAAAGTGAAAGGAAGACCAGTAGCCACAAACTCCACAATTTCCCCTCCTCTAACCCTCTACCCCTCGACCCTCTATCCCCATTTTTTTACTTCGCTTTCCATCTTTTTCCTCTATCGAAAGTTAGTTCTGGAGAGCAAAAAGAAACAGAGATGGATAGATTCGAACTACCATTAAATGAGCTCAAGGCAAATCTTAGAAAGAGCATTCGAGTCGCCGTAGGCGCCTTCGGCCTCTCTTCCCTAAGATTCTACTCTGAGTCAGATGTCTTATCCACTAGACCACATCTCCTTTCTGAAACTATTTGATATGTTGATTGTTTTCAAATTACATCTAGTCTGTAAATGTTAGCTTCTGGGATTCTTTCACGTAAGTAGTAGAAGATTTCACTTACCTTGAAAGGCCATGAATCTACAAAACCACTAGTTATGATTAAGCGAGTTTGACCTAAATACCTACCTAGGCCTTGGTGGTCTTGAGGCTCACAATTTAAGAATACCACACAATTAAGATAAAACTGTTATGGTTTCAAAAGCACATAAAATATTGCAGACAGAACTTTACTCTGTTTCTTATGAATCCGAATTTAAACTTTAGACGAAATTTGAAGTTTTAGATAGAACTGCAAGTCCTCCTGAAATAACTTTTGATAGAACAAGATAATGAAGCGACCTCAGCTCCCAACCAAGGTATGCCTTTATTACTTATTAAGAGCGGATCAGGTCTCGTAACTTCCAAGGCTTCCCTCCCCTTTCTGAACCCGACTGTGAAGGATAATAGCCGAAGAATCTGTAGCACATTAGAAACTTGCTAATGGCTAGCTACATGAGAACTAATTCGTCGATCTAGATTTTGCATATGATAGAACAAATGAGATAAAATACCTAACTAATTCCTCAATCAATGAAGAGACTTTTGATAATGAAACGGTATTTGTCGCGGATGCCTAGACTTTCTTCCTGTCTCGTATTAATTTGCAATGTTTGAAAGTTCTTTGTAATCTTCATTCGTGTGCCAACTACTGCTGCTGCAGACATCGCGATGCTGAGATTGTCCGTCGTGATAGAAAATTTTGGTATTAGGTGGTTTTAAAAAATAGATTTGTACAGCTAGCCGGTAGGTTTTATGGAACTTTAAAAGGTCTACTGGTTGCAATTTTGTACACATTGTACAGCCGCCACACTTGATCAGGCAGTCGGAAAATTCTCGTGTAATTGTTGTGAGATGAGATTCGAGAAGTCTATTGCTGCTTGTGATTAGATTTAGTTTGAAATAGACATTGACAAATGAATCGTTATGAGTAGTTCATACAGGTGAACTTATATATCATTGTACCAAACAACATCGTGTATTTAGAATTCGACGATATTTTGGTTCTACAAATACTCTTTCCTGTTCATCTACGAATCTACACGGCCGACAGGAATTGAAGGGTATAGGACGTTCAGCTATAAGTGGCCCCGTGAGTTCCTTTCTCCTCAGTGTGTACCTAGCGAAACTCTCGCTTTTATCATAATATTCACCAAATATAGCAAGCACTTCTTCATTTTCGGCGGGGGAAGTGGATATATTCCACCCAACACTCTCCACGAATTCCGTCCCGAGGAGTCGTTTATATGCCACTCCTTTCCAGACAACCTCCACTGAACGCTTCATAGAGCGAGTAGCATGAAGCTCCAGAAACTTTTCTATCAAATTTGGAAGGTCCATGCTGTACCAGCTGTCTTCTGGGAAATTCTCATAGATTATGACAGGATCGGTCCCTCCACCGGGGTAATATCTACCAGTTTGCATGATAATAGTAACTTTTTCATTGGAGGACCGCTGTCCTAACAACACAAAAACTTCTTCCACGATCGGGTTTATACTGTCGACAAAGCCTTCAAACATGAAACCATGTATGGGGGTGGCAAGGTATGGATGTCTAGGGTATATTTGCTCACACAAATTCATCGTATGATTGTAAAGACGCTCTCCACAGCGATTTTGCCACACTTGAACGGGTCGCCTGCCACGTACCTCCAGAATTGCAAGAGAATTTCGATTGTCGGTACCGATGGTTTTCAGCCAATGAACGACAGGATCCCAGTTATGATCTCCCTCGAAAGCAAATGTGTTCTTATTGTAGAAAATAATGGCGGCTTCATGACTCACCACCTTACTACAAAAGAGGAGTTTGATGCTGAGAGTAGAAAGGCTGGCGGATGTCGCCTCGTGGTCAACGACTAGCCATATCAAACGTGTGGTGATCAGCTCTTCCGACCAAACATTTCGATTCCCCTTGTACATGGGCAGGACCTCGCATTTCAACTTGCCTTTCCAGGCAATGATGTTTGATTTTGATACCAGCGCATAATGGTAAATTCTATCACGAATCTTTCTTGGAAGAGAGAAGAATGTGAGAGGGGCAACATTACGAGGTGGACGGGGGTGATAAAAAGCTGGAGGAATATATCGAACTAATTCTTTGCAATGATGTTTCTCCATGATACTGTAGTTGAATCTATAAACTTATAAACTTATAGACCAACCTTATAAGCTGAGAAGCTATATTAGCAGAAAGATGGTGTTAAATGCTATGTCGGCACGTGATCGCATAAGCATTTATGGGTCTTGAAGCACGGTCCACTTAACTGTCACCCTTGAGGCTTGCACCCCTCGTACCCCTGAAAATCGATCCAAAGAACGGTCCACATAGCTTCGAAAATGGAACGAAACTAATCTGGTAGCGAAACGTAGTCTCGAATAATCGGTGAATATTGTTTATCCAGTTTCTCCAGATCCAAACACCTTTTATCTCCAAACACCACGCCACCAAATAATCAGCCATATTCAAAAAGTTGTTGAAAGTGGCATAACAGCAATTCTCTTCATCATGCCGCCAGTAGCTACTTCTACGATTACAACCGCGGGATCAACCGCCCCACGATTAAGAACCAGTGGACCAGGAGCTGTTTCGGAAAAGAATGAAGATGCCCCTCCACGAAATGATATTGAAGTGAAAGAACATGATTTCTTTTGGACATATACCGAGGAACCTCATCGAAGCAGACGTTTAGCTATTATCAAAGCTCATCCTGAGGTATTTATCCATCTCAATTCCATATTCTCGCCCCTCGATTACAGACTGATACTAATCCCCTCCCTACAGGTAACCAAACTCTGCGGACCTGAACCCCTCACCAAATATGTCGTTCTCCTCGTCGTATCGATCCAAATCCTCTGTGCTTACCTCCTTCGCAATACGCCCTTCCTCTCCTGGAAATTCTTCCTCACTGCCTATATCATTGGCGCAACCGCAAATCAAAATCTATTCCTCGCTATCCACGAAATATCCCACAACTTGGCATTTAGAAACCCAAACTTGAATAGGGCGCTGGCGATTTTTGCAAATCTACCCATTGGAATTCCTTATTCTGCTTCTTTCAGAGTACGTTTACATCTATCAACCCCCTCCAATCTCCCAAAAGCTAACAAATCCCCAGCCATACCATCTACCCCACCACAAGTCCCTCGGCGTCGACGGTCTAGACACCGATCTCCCCACCCGCTTCGAAGCCCTCTTCCTCGATTCCCTCCTCGGAAAAGCCTTTTTCTGCACCTTCCAAATCCTTTTCTACGCCATCCGCCCCATCTTCGTCTACGCCGTCCCCTTCACCTCCATCCACATCCTCAACATCTTCGCGCAAGTCGTCTTCGACATTCTCCTTGTAAAATCAACTAATTCCTACAACTCCCTCTACTACCTCATCCTCTCGGCGTTTTTGGCCGGTTCCCTCCACCCCTGCGCCGGACACTTTATCGCCGAACACTACGTTTTCGAGCGTCAGCCCCTCGCAGCCCGCGACCCAAAAACCGGCGTCGAGATTCCAGAGACATTTTCTTATTACGGTCCTCTCAATTTCTTCACCTACAATGTTGGACTGCACAATGAACATCATGATTTCCCCGCTGTTCCGTGGACACGTTTACCCGCGCTTCATGAGATAGCGAAGGAGTTTTACGCAGAGTTGCCCAGACATGAGAGTTGGATTTACGTGATCTGGCAGTTTGTGTGGGACAAGGAGGTTGGAATGACGTGTAGAGTTAAGAGGAAGGATGGAGGAAGGAAAGTCGGAGGTTGGACACAGCAAGAGGTCCAGGCTTAGATTTTGTTGTTTTGTTTTCTTTTACATGTTAGATGGGATGAGATTCGAGTTTTAGAGCATGCCTTCTATGAGTGGAAGGAGGAATATAATTCTTGATTTGAATTTGTATATACGATTATAAGATGAGATGAGATGAGATGAGCTATAGAATGCATTTTTCGACGTACACACATTTACCCTTCTTCAAATATACAAGTTACACATTATACCAATTGTCACTTCTGCAATCGTGTTTTACAGTTTGACGGAAATTTTATACCTTACCTCACTAACTACCCGCTATGTATCAACTGCATCTCGCTACCATTCTAGCACTTCATTGCCCACTCGTCCTCTCACTACATACATCCGATACCATATTACCGATTTAGTTCATTCCAGCATAGCCCAGCCCAGTCCAGCCAGATCCAGGTCTTCTGGCTTCTCACCCATCTCTCTTTCCTCCACCCGTAATTTTCGGGCGAACACATACGTAGTAGCCTCCACACACCGCAACAAAAGAAAGAAAACGCAAAGGAAAAGTGACTATGCCGAAAGGCTGTGCTCGTCTGAAAAAAAAAAGCAATAGAATACAAGTGGTACATTCGTAATGCAAAAGCTATGGCGGAAGGAGACAGAAAAAAAAAAGAAAATCAACAGCAAGGAAATTTAAATTTTTGGAGGAACCGTCGTAAAATTAGAGTGTTCTTCTCTTGTACTTATACTTTCACAGAAGTACAAGAAGAAGAACGAGGTCTAGAACCCAAGAAACCAGTACCTAAGAGTAACAGCACCCGAGAGCACCAGAAAGACACCCAGCATTGATTATTTCGCTTCGTGTCTGTCCTCTTATACAATAATGGAAGAGAGGTGCAGCGCTATAACCCATCAAAGCCAGAAACCACAACCCAAAAGTCAGAATGCGAGCAAACAAGCACACCCAACTTTGGATTAAAAGAACAGGTATGCGAGTAAGAAGCTAAGCAAACATAAAGCTGCGACAATTTGTACAGGCACACCTTCTACACCTTGCAACTTGGTAGCCATTTCATTGACCGTCTCATTTGACGTTTCCCCATTTGCCACTTTTCTCATTCTCATGCCACCTTGTTCGGCGTAGGATGCGATGGTTTTCTTCGCTTCGGTGAGTTGGGCTTGGAGTTCTTCGATGGAGGTAGGCATTCCGGCTGGGGCGGTGACTGCGGATGCATTGCTTTCTCTGCTGGTGCTAGCTGCGGGGTTGAAAGCAGAAGAGCGAGCATCGCCGAGGTTGCGATTGCCGATTGGCTCGTCGTTGATACTGACGGAGGGGGCTGGGCCTGAGTTTCCTGGTACGACACGGTTTGCTGCAGGGGTGAAATGTTCTTCGGGAGATACTGATCGATAGGCTGGAGGGGCAGTATCCGGGTTGAAA